>VYVB01000715.1:0-69431 GCA_009761775.1 Ficus carica | reverse complement strand
TGCTCAAGCACTTCTCAACTATTTCACCCACTACTCTCAACGAATTCGGGTTGATTTCGCCCGCCAGCAAAGGATCTACGATCTTCTCTAGCTGCCCTTTTCTTTTCCAAAGCATTCCCCACTTAGCTAAGCTTTCATTATCCTGCTCCTCAGAGAGAGTAAAAATGGCTGGTCTAGCACAAACCACTTCAAGAAGTACCACCCCGAAAGCATAAACATCGGATTTGACCGTGTATTGTGATGACCTAATGTACTCGGGATCGAAATAACCAAAGCTTCCTTTGAGATCAAAACTCTCATTGTTGGGATCAGGAGGACCTGCCTTGGAAAGGCCAAAGTCGGCTACTTTAGCAGTATAGTTCTCGTCGAGCAAGATGTTTGTCGACTTAACGTCACGGTGAATTATCACCTCTGATGAACCCGTGTGCAAGTAGTTAAGTCCCTTTGCCGCGTCGATGCAAATCTCAAGCCTTTGCTCCCATGACAATACGGGTTCCTTTGATGGTTTTTGGGTCTTGCTCCTTGTGTCGTAGAGATGATCTCTCAAAGTCCCCTTTTCCATGAACTCGTAAACTAGTATCATCTCATATTTTTCGTCACAATACCCAATCAAGGAAACAAGATGCTTGTGACGGATTTGAGATAACACCCTTATCTCTGATTTGAACTCAAGGAGACCTTGTCCATGTTCTGTTTCACCTCGTTTCACCGCAACGTTCACACATTTAAGTTTTCCTTTGTAAACTTTTCCAAAACCACCTTCTCCAATCACCAACTTATCATCAAATTTTCTAGTTGCTCGCTGAATATCGGCATAAGATATCTTCAGGTTAAGATTTAACTTCATTGTTCTATCCGGCGTTGTTTTCCTGCGCTTGAAAACCAGAAGAGCTAAGATAGATATGCCCATAAGAAGAACCACAAAAGCAACACCTGAACCAACTAACACATTTTTCTTCTTCTTCCTAGGCTTGTGACGAATTATAATGGATTTGTTCTGCATCTCGAAAATCTCCAATCCGTTCAAGAAAGGAGATGAATTAGTATTCGACGGAGAATTTGCACTTTCCAAACCTACAGCTACATTGATGAATCCAGAATCATTTGACTCAACAACAAAATCAAAGTAAAATGGAGACTCCACATCTTTTGTTTGATTGTATGAACTGACATTCTTCACGAATGTTCCAAAAATTAAGAGATTGAACTCAAAAATGGTAATAGCTGCACTGACTATGTCGCAAAAGTGAGCACGAACTAGGTGATGCGTAACGCTCTTGCTGACCGGAAAACCCCAACTCAATTCGGAGACATTAGAATTCACTTTCAGCTTTTTTGCCGTCCTGTAAACAATATCCGGGGCAATGTACTTTGCATCCCCGTTCGTCCCCCTAAGAGATCCGCTATGGAGTGTAGTTTTCTCTGCAGCTTCTTTCGTAAATATATATTCATCGTCCGGTTTCCATATCCTCCATAGAGTATCATTGTTTGGGGTAATAATGGGACCCCCAACATTGATCCTAAGGACCGGATGCAAAACTAAAGAGAGCAATCCAGAGTAATTCTTGTTGCTACTATCACTTGAAACAGAAGTAACCCAAGGAGCAGAATCCGAGATGAAGTTATCAGGGACAGGAAACACTTCTATTGCGTTAACAAAGAAAAAGATGAGTTTCGATATGGAACAAACCATAATCTGAACAACCCTTGTCTGATTGTCACCAGAAACTCCTCAATAACTACTTCATTGGTCCTGTTTCCACACTGAAGTTGGACAGCAGTGATATCCGAAACCGAAACATCAAAAACTGCGTTGAGAGGTTGACACTCGGAGTCGAGAAAGGGAAGAAATGAAGGCGTACCACGTGTGTCCTGTTGTGGCTGGAGAGTTGGAGCTCGAATGACCACCGTTTGTTGCAGATTCTCGCCGTGCGGTAGAGGAGGCGGCGTGTCTTTTGAAGGGTTGGTGTCCTTGACATTCTTGCTTCTTCCAAATGACAGAGAGAATGGAGGGTCCAGGTCTCCCACGAAGGTTCTGTCATCGGAGAGAGTGGTGTTGGAATTTGATCCACATTGATGAAGTACTTTTCGGGTTTAATGTACTCTGATGAGAAGATCAGTTGAAGTGAAGAGAGTTTAAGGAAAAAGGAGAAGAAGAATGGTGGGAAGTGAAGCATTTTTTCAGGGTTTGAAATTGATGATGATGGTTTTTTGTGAAATTTGGGAGTTTGAAGCTAGCTAGTTTATTATTATTATTATTCTCTTTTCGGGAATCTGAGAGGTAGAGGAAAGGGAATTTTACTGTAAAATTGGCTTTTGAAAGACAAGGGGAGCGGAAAAAAACAAAAGTGAACGCACAAAGATTAAAGTTGGATTGTGAAAGAAAGACCAAGACTTCAAAGTTGAGGTTTTTCAAGGAACACACACACACACACCACATTTATTATCTTATGGTGTAATTATTTTATGTTAGATAATTAATAACTTAAACTGCTTTTTCGGTGTCCCACAAAGACGAAAACATACGTTCACACTTTTGGCTGATTACTGAGAATTCTTTGGGCATGGACCATGTGTTTTCATTACTGTATAAATATATATAATAAGTAAATGTGAAAGAAACAAGAAATATATATTTCTTTCAGCAGAAAATATAGTATGGACCATGGTAATTTCGGTTGATATATATATATATATATATGATTTTTTTTTCTTGCAAAGTAATGACTATGAATTCTCGGTTCTCTAAATTAGCACAATCGATAAGAATTGGCATGAAATTGTATGACATCCCAATTTTTTTTTTGTATATCCTGCAATTTGAGAAATTCCTAGTCCCCAAAATTAAAACAACAAAAAAAAGCAAAAAAAAATTCTGTGTGTTTTAATTGAAATGCAACATGTTAGGATTAGTATCCTAAGATAAATTATATCGGACGTGTTTATAAATTTTTAATCAATAAAGGAGTTTTCATTATTTCATGTTTTAATTGTATTATTTATTTATTTTCATATGTTAATTTTACATGTAAAAAGATATAATTGCAAGTTAATAGTCTAAATTCATAGTCCGCAATCGATGGAACAAAGACGGTCATTTTGTTCTTGATAAGATTGTAATGGGTGTATAATCTTTAATTAGAGAGATGATTTGTCTTGACCTCGGAACGAGGTCTACAATATAAAAACATTGATGTATGTTCTCGTACTGGATATATATTGGACTAAATCTAATGTGTAATTGATTTGATCTCAATCCTAAAATAAATACATGATTTCATATTTATAACTTGTTCTTTTGATAAACTAGTTGAAACTTCAATGGCTGAATGTTACCTCACTAGGAATCATGACTTATAAATGATGGGAGCATTATACATAAATACGGAATTCATAGTTCTAATAATTAATGTTATCCTCTTTAAAGTAATACTCAAGATTTAGAAAAGTTTAAGAGATTTCAATCAGTTCGTTATTTGATTGACCAAATGATATTCCATCTATATAGATTTATAAATAGGGTTTTTTCAACAGTTAATTTTTTGCATCTGTATTAATTTGTAGAGTTGGGATGTCTTTAGATTAATCTATTAGCCTACTAATTATCCTAAGAGAGTTAGTTTGCTATAGTATATTTTATCATTATAAAAGCATACATTGATTTTAACTGGATAGTTTTCTTAGATGCAGCGCTGCAAAGCTGTTCCAGAACAACCATTAGAGCTGCAACAGTTGGAAGTCAAATGGACTTAGAATGAGAACAAAATAAAATAAGGGTGATTTTGAGAGTTGCCCTAAAAAAGAGCATATTTTTAAAATATTATCTCATTTATAATGACTTTAGGATATTTGATATTTTATAAAAAAGTCAAAAGTCAACATAAATAATATTTATTTTTAAAATTATTCTCAACTAGTGAAAAAGATATTTCGGTAGAATATCACCTGGTAATCTAAGTTGGTATTCTACTAGAATACTTGAATGCTTTTGATAATCTACCATAATACTTTTTGTATTCTTCTAGAATATTTTTTATAGGAAAAATTACATTCCCCCCCTTCCGAACTTTAGGCATTGTTATAAAATGCCTCCAGAATTTTAATTTATAACAGTCTTTCCCCTTAAACTTTAGAAAAGTTTACAAATTTTCCCTGCTTAATTATATTTTTGATGAAGAAAATACACATAACACCCGTTGCAAGTATGAGTTGTGGGTATTAAATGTTAAATTATGAAGCGGCACACATTGACAACACTTGTAGCAACCGTTACTCTTATTAAATGTAAAATTATGAAGTTACCAATAAGATAGAGGTATGGGGAAAAAAAATGAAAATTAGACCTAAATATTTACTCTTTTAACCTAATTATAAGGGTAATTTCATAATTCACACTTAATATCGATAACTTATGCTTCTAACGGGTGTCATGCGTATTTTTTTCATTAAAATTTAATTGAGGGAGGAAATTCACAAACTTTTTCAAAATTCAAAGGAAAGAATGTTAAAAATTGAAGTTCAGAAACATTTTGTGAGAATATCTAAAGTTCGAAGGAGGAGGAGTGTAATTTGTCATTTTTTTTTCTTTTTATATTCCATTGGATTTTTTTTTTTAAAACAAGATTGTGGTATAAACTCTTTGGAGTCACTACTGATAGAGTTCTTTTTAAAACTGTTAAGATTTTATCGGATAACAAAAAAATTGATGGTGCATAGAAGTTATTGTATGTATTACCACATAGTATTATAGAAAAAGTGAAAAACAAAAAAAAACAAAAAAAAAGAGAGAAAACAAAAAACTAGGGAAGGCCCCGTTGTCCCCGCCCCCTGCCTCCGGCAACAACCACCGGCCCCGGGCCCACCACCTCCCTCGCAGGAAATCGCCAAAAAAATTCATCTCTTTCTCCTCTCTCTCTCTCTCTCTCTTCTCCGCTGCTACTCCCATCTGGATCTCATCTGACCTTCGAACTCGACTGGAAAAATGGCAAGAAGGTGATGGCAACCTTAATGGCGAGATCTGATCAGACCACGTAAGTCGGGGGGCGCCGGGGGTGGGCGAGTTCACCGTTGCCGAGTGAGGAAACATTTCGACATCACCGACCAGCGGGGGAGGGGTGGGGGGAGGGGGGGGGGGGGGGGGGTATTTCGAGGGCGAGTTTTCCATTACTGAACGTGGGGGAAGGGGGGCGAAATCGCAAGTCGCGTGGGTGGGGGAGCGATTAAGGTTGACGGGGTGCGATTAAGGTCGGGGGTCGGCGGTAGAAGGTCTCAGGGGGGCCATTGTGGGTGGGGCGCCAGTCAGGAGGGGGGGTGGCCGCTAGAAGATGATTTACGGGGAAGGGAGTGGCTGCCAGAAGACGATTTCCAGGGAAGGGGGTGGTCGCCTGTGGGGGGGTGGGTTAGCCGCCTAGGACAAGGCGATTTCCGACGGGGGACGTGGTGGGTCTGGGGCCGGTGGGTGTCGCCTAAAAAATTGAAAATCCCATCCCTCCCTCACCAATCCCCGCAATCGACGGCTGAGCTCTAATGAGCCGCAATAGCCCATCGCATGAAGAGAGAGAGAGAGGAGAGACGGAGAGGCACGGAGAGAGAGTGGAGAGAGAGACATGCGCGGGGAGAGAAAGGGGAGGTCGACTTTGATCACAAACGACGTTGGGGGATCTCAGAGGGAGAGAGGATAGAGAAGTGGCGGCAGGGGGATCTCCGATAGTGAAACACCGAGATCGCGAGGAGAGAGATCACATCCGATTGCCGTTCATGGAGGTCTGATGTCGAGGAGAGAGGAGAGAGAAGCAGTGGTGTGAAAGAGGAGAGAGTGGCGGAGGACGGAGGCAGAGGAGAGAGGGGAAAGAGTGGGAAAGGAAGGGAGAGAGAGAACGGAGAGGAGCGAAAGAGGAGAGAGAAAATAGGCATGAATAAGATCTATAGGGATAGTTTAGTCATTTTGTGATAAAGTAAAAAAGAAAGTCAAACGAAAAAATAATAAAAGGAAAAAATTCGAACTAACCATTTAGTGATTGAGGGGCTATTCGGACAATTTTCTCAAGCTTCTTTTTTGGTTAATAATACACACCTTACCGGCTTTGACTATGGACACAAAGTAAATTGCCAACTAAGAGAGGATGCAAACAGATTTAAATTACATGTCTTGTAACTCAAGGAAGAGCCACAATAATTGCTTTTGACAAATTTATGGTTGACCAGAATTTGAGGTTGTAGAACCAGAAACTTCATAGGTAGCATCAACATCTTCTCCAACAGGGAGAGCATAAGAAGGCCCTTGCAATCCTAGTGCTGATTCCAGAGAAGCATTAGTAGTAGTTGTGTCCTCAAAAGGCCCTTTTGTTGTTTCTTTCCTTTGAAGCTCCAGTGCATGGGTCAAGTAAAATTTCACCTCACCCATTGTAGGCCTCTCAGAGCCATTGTCCCTCAAGCACTTCTCAGCTACATCACCCACTACTCTCAACGATTCCGGGTCGATTTCGCCCACCAGCAAAGGATCTATGATCTTCTCAAACTGCCCTTTTCTTTTCCAACCCATCCCCCATTTAGCCAAGCTCACACTGTCCTGCCCCTCTGAGAGAGCGAAAATGGCCGGTCGAGCACAAACCACCTCAAGCAGTACTACCCCAAAAGAGTAAACATCAGATTTGACCGTGTATTGGGATGAACTGATATACTCCGGATCAAAGTAACCAAAGCTGCCTTTGAGATCAACACTCTCCTTGTTGGGATCAGGAGGACCTGCCTTGGAAAGGCCGAAGTCAGCTACTTTAGCGACATAGTTGTCATCAAGCAAGATGTTTGTCGACTTGACATCACGATGAATTATCGCCTCGGATGAACCGGTGTGCAAGTAGTTGAGTCCCTTTGCTGCATCGATGCAAATCTCAAGCCTTTTCTCCCACGACAATTTGGGTTTCTTCGATGGTTTTTGAGTTTTGCTCTCTGTGTCGTAGAGATGTTCTCTCAAGGTCCCCTTTTCCATGAACTCGTAAACTAGTATCATCTCAAACCTATCATCACAATACCCAATCAAGGAAACAAGATGCTTGTGACGGATTCGAGACAACACCCTGATCTCCGATTTGAACTCATGGAGACCTTGGCCGTGTTCTGATTCACCTTGTTTCAGCGCCCCCTGTCCCCGTTCACCTCTTTTCACCGCGACGCTCCTGCCTTTAAGTTTTCCCACGTAAACTTTTCCAAAACCACCTTCTCCAATCACCAACTTGTCATCAAAGTTTTTAGTTGCTCGCCGAATTTTGGCATGGGATATCTTTAGGTTAAGGTTTAACCTCATATGTCGATCAGGCTTCGTTTTCCTGCGTTTGAAAACCAGAAAAGCTGAAATCGATATGCCCATAAGAAGAACCAAACTAGCAACACCTGAATCTACCAGCACAGTTTTCTTCTTCTTCTTCCGCGGATTAGGGGGAGGATTGGGGGGAAGAACTGTTCCCGATTTGTTCTGGAGCTCGAAAATTTCTAATCCGTTCAAGAAAGGAGCGGAATCAGTACTCGACGAAAAATCCCCACCCTCCAAACGTACGGTTACATTAATGAATCGAGAGCCATTCGAATCAACAATGAAATCAAAGTAAAACGGAGCTGCCAATTTTTGTGTTTCATTATACGGATTGACCTTCTTCTCAAATGTTCCGAAAATTAAGAGACTGAACTCCAAAAGGTTAACGGCTGCGCTAATAACATCACAAAAGTGAACGCGAACTAGGTGACGCGCTACGCTGTGGCTGACAGGGAAACCCCAACTCATATTGGAGAAATTCCGATTCACCTTCAGCTCTTTCGCGGTCTTGTAAACGTTAACCGGGGCAGTGTACTCTGTAACCCCATCAGACCAGTTAAGTTTGTAGCCACTGATATAAGTTCTCACAGCTGCTGCTTTATCGAATAGAAAATTATCATCCGGTATCCATGTCCTCCATAGAGTATCAGTCTCGGGTGTAATAGTGAGACCCCCGACATTGATCCTGTGCACCGGATGCAAAACTAAAGAAAGCAATCCAGTGTAATTCTTGTTACTACTATTACTTGCAACAGAAGTAACCAAAGAAGCGGAATCCGAGATGAAGTCATCAGGGACAGGAAACACTTCTATAGCATTAACAAAAGCAAAAGATGATTTTTCAGATGGAACAAAGCACAAACTGAATAACCCTTCTCTGATTGTGACTAGAAACTCCTCAATAATCACTTCATCAGTCCTGTTTCGGACACTGAAGTTGGACAACAGCGAAAACCCTGAAGCCGAAACATCAAAAACCGCATCGGAGAGGTTGGTCCCCCGAGACAAGAAAGTGAAAGAAATGAAGGCGTACCACGTGTGTCCCGTTGTGACCGGAGAGTTGGAGCTCGAATGACGATGGTTGGTCGTAGATTCTCGCCGTGTAGTAGAGATCCGGCGTGTCGCTCGAAGGGTTGGTGTCCTCGACACTCGTGCTTCTTCCGAATGATAGAGAGAATGGAGGGTTCAAGTCTCCGACAAAGGTTTTGCCATCAGAGAGAGTGGTGTTGGAATTTGATCCACAGTTGATGAAGAACTTGTCGGGTTTAGTGTAATCCGATGAGAATATTAGTTGGAGTGAAGAGAGATGAGAAGAAAAAGGAGAAGAAATAGTGGGAAGTGAAGCATTTTTCTCAGGGGTCTGAACTGGTGATGGTTTTTTTGGTGAGATTTGTGGAAGCTTGCAAGCTTAGCTAGTTTTTCTTTTTATTTTCTATTTTTCCGAGAATCTGAGTGTAGAATGACTTTTTGAAAAGATGAGGGGAGGCAAAAAAGTGATCGAAATTTGCAACCAATAAATAATGTACACACAAGTACAGAAGATAAAAAAGAGGATTGTTGGGGAAAGACCAAGATTTTAAGGATAGTCTTTTTTTTAATGTATTTTAGGAGAAACTTTAAAAGAGTTTTAAAAAAATGATAAATTGCTTCTGCAGTCCGTAATAGTTTTACAAAATTATGATTTAGTTCTTAATCTCTTTTTTTTTTTTTGGTTAAAAGATCTTTAAATATTTTAAAAAGGTGCAAAATAGTCTCTTTTTTTTTTTTAATTAATGTTAAGCATTTTAATATAAAATATCACATTAATCTACTTGATTTATTATTCAAATGTGATTAAGGAAAAAAATTTAACTGATTCAACTTATATATGTCATACACGTGATCTACTCCATCTAATTTTTAACTTTTGTTACTAGAAATGGTCAAATCACACCCTTTTCAAGAGTTTAGCAATCTTTAACAAAAAAAAAAAAAGTATCAAATCGCAATTTTATAAAAAGATTAGTGATCAAATGGGCATTTACCTTAGAAAAATACCTTAAATCATGGCATTACTCTTTTGTTAAATTGTACATCTTACAATAAAAGTAATTATAACATTATTGTTAGATTATACCTATGAGATAATGCGCAATTTTGACCTATCACATTTTCATGCAAATATTTCGGCTATATTTGAAAGTTGTTTTGATTCACAAATGTCTAACGGTTCAAACTGAAGACTAATAATCTTTTCTCCTATGACATAATTCTTGCATTTTAGATGTTTAATAAGATTGTACTGCTTTCTATTGTGTACCACAAAGAGGACAATACAAGTTCACACTTTTGTCTGATTGTTGAGAATTCTTTGGGCATGGATCATGTGTTTCCTTACTGAATAAATATTAAAAAAAAAAAAAAAAAAAAAGCGGAAAATATACTTTGTACCTTGAAACGGTTGATTATATTATTCTTTTCTCTTGTGCAATAATGATCATGGATTCTTAATTCTAAAAATTAAAATTAATTAGAATTAGCATAAATTGAATGACATATCCAAATTTTGTGTATCTCCTAAGGCTTATAGAAATTTGTTATATTCAAAGAATAATAGCATAAAATTTTTTTTTGTGTGTTTTTAATGGAATGCAGAAATCAACGGGGGAGTTTGGTGTGTAAGTTTGAGTTAAGATTTTTAAGTTTAAATAGTAAATTATGTTGACTTTTCAGAAAAGACAAAAAACTTTTTGGGAAAAAGATAAAAACTTTTAAGGAAAAAGACAAAAAAAAAAATTGAAAATGTTAGTTTGGACTAACACACCAAACTCCACCGTCTTTTAAAAATTTCTGAAATTTAAAAAAATTTAAAAAATTGAGATTGTCGTTGGTATTTTTGAAAGGGTAAATTTCAATATTAGAACTCTTAATAAAAATTTTGATTTCAAATCTAACTACATTTTTCAAGACTTTCATTTCTAGCATTATCAATTAGGTTTTGTGGGTATCACAAATATTCATTACCAAAGATACCCACAATAGAAACCCTACAATTTTTTTTTTTTTTTTTCTCTTCAACAACAACACATTTTAAATTTTTATTTCAAACTACAATCACTTTTCAATACTTTTTTTTTATAATATTGTCACATCAGATTCAGTGGATTCCACATGGTTAAATTGTCAAAAATACCCGAAAGTTTTCATCTCAAAACCCATTATTAGTAATGATAATAGTTACTGGTAGTAATTATTGTTATGACTGGTATAGTAATGCTAACAATTACCGTTAATAATAATGATTGTGACCAAATTATAATGTGTTTCTAATTATTTAGGAATAATTATGTTACCTCATGTATTTATTTCTTTCTCGTTTAAGTTTCAAATTTTATTCGGTAAATGCACAATATAGTATAATTTTATTGTACATTGTAAATCTATAGGTTTGACTATAAAAATAAAAAAGCATATTGACTTTTTTTTGAGTTAAAATTCCTTTTTTGCCCCAGATCCATTTCTCTCTCCTCTGTTTTTTCTCTCTCTTCTGTTCACCCCGACCGGTGACGTTGGTGACAAAGACATCGCTGTCACGATCAGTTCGTGACGCCGACAGTATCTCGTGGAGATCGTGATGCCAACGGGAACCTCTAGCAGCTGGTGCGATTGCGATTGCGATTGCGATTGTTGCGAAATCTCCAAACGAATCGTCGTTCTCCGTCGCCCGATGATCGTGAATCTCTAGCTTTGGCCTTGGGTTGACGGCCACCATGAGCGCAAATTTACTTCTCCGGCGACGAATCCAACGCGAATTTGATTGCCGTCGCAATCTCTAAAGGAGTCGGCAAGGAATCCGTGATGGCTTTGCAACGATCGTCAACTCGACGACTGCCTGATGGCGCGATCTCCAGACAATCTCCCTGGAAGCCGTGCTTTTGACGCTATCTCTAGCATAGAGGTGGCGGCGACGACAATTTTGGGGCTAGGGTTTGAAAGATTTTTGGGATTTTAAGGTTAGGGTTTGAATGAATATGCGACTTTAATTTACGATAATTTTGGAGTGTTTTTATAATTCAAGAAACTTTCTAATTAAAACCTCATCTAAATGAAAATTAATATATTTACATGTAATTATTAATATTTACTTATTTAAATTTTCCCCAAAATAAAACATTTATAAAATTCAATAGCAGTACTTACAAGTAAGTACGTAGATTTACTGAAAAATTATATTTGAATGAAATAATAATTTTTAAAAAAATTCACTTGTTTAATGAAAATTAATATATTTACATGTAAATTAGAATATTTACTTCATCAATATTTAGCTTTGTTGTTTATATGAAAAGTTAAAAAATACAAGATAAGTAAATATATTTTAGTAAATATTTAGATTTATCAAACAAATTAAAATTTAAAACGACCTAAATACCATTATTTCTTAATAAATAATTGGATTATAAGGCATATAAATCTGAAAATTCAAAAATTTACCATTTAAATACAAAGATTAACAAAAAAATAATAATAATAACTTGAAATGTAATTACGTTGTAAAAATTATTGTGATAAAAGGAGTCAATAATGATATTTACCCGTAAATGGGAATATTTAACGACAAGTAGTGATATTTACTTGATTTGAAAAATATAAAAAATATTTATATTATTTATTATTATAAAAAGACGTTCATTTATTGATAAATAAATAATTTACAATTACAAAATTTGAAAAAACAGAAAAGAAATTAAAAGATAGTAATAATAATGAAATTAAATATAATATTTACTTGATAAATTCATTTTATTTTACTTTTAAGTATTTACAGATAAATAAATAGATTTCATTAGTGAAATAAAATAGATTTATTAAGTAAATATTTGATAAAAATTAGTAAATCCAATTATTTTGTCGTAAATCTTTTATATAAGTAAGATTTTAAATATAAAAAAATACGGGTAAAAGTTAATATTTACTAAGTAAGATTTAAAAGATAACTTTAACGTTTAATATTTAAATATAAATATTTATAAAGAAATAATTATTGATTTAGATTTACCTTGTAAACACTAAATTTGTTGAGTAAATTTTTTTATTAACTTGTGAATCTACGTATTTACGGAGTTTTTTTTTTTTTTTTTGTATATTTAATAAATCTAAATATTTACATGTAAATATATTGATTTTCATTAAAAAAAAGTTCCAAATATTTACATGTAAATATATTGATTTTCATTAATAAACAATTTTTTATTCAGTATTTTATTATTCCATTTATTTACTAACTTTCTTAAATTGTAAAATACACTTCAAAAATGTCCCAAATTAAGTCCCGAATTCAATCAAGCCTAACCCTAATTCCAAATTGCCGCCGCCGCCAACGACATCGTCATATCGCCAGAAATCGTGCGAAGTTTCATGAGCTGCCGCCATCTCCTACTCGACTCGTCTCCCAAGATTGCCACCATTGCCTGCTCGATTCGTCTTCCGAGATCGCTTCTGGAGTTTGTGATCGAGATTATGATGTTTGCCGAGGAGTTTGCAATCTCGCCGCCACAATAATCGTTGCCCAAAAAGACGAAGAATCGATCTAGAAATCACGAGACGCCGCTCGAATCCGATGACCGAGGCCACTTGAAGCACCAGACCCGAAGCTAACTACCGAGAAATTGCGAGATGACACTCAAGGGAATCAAACATCTTGCCACTACCACCGCCATCACAGCTGCCGCTACCATCGTTGAAGGTTGCAACAATGACGAGCTCATGAGGAAGACAAGCTCCTCGCTGCACTCCAAGATGAACTCTCTGTCCTTGCACAATCCGTCGCCGACATGGCAAGAGCCATTGTGCTGGTTCGTCATCAATGGTGTTGATTTTGCGAGTTCGTGAGTTTGCAATTCTCCGATCTTCGTCCTAGAGTCGCTACTATCGGCAATCTGTGGCTTGACGAAGAAGATCACTTGCGAGATCTGGGGAGGTCGTTCGCCATCAAGATTTTGAAAAAATTGGAACTTAAATACGCCATAATTTTCCACATTTTCAAAGTAAGCTATTTTGTTAAATCTACAACTTCCATTATGCCATTTGGCTCATTCTCCCTATTTTATTTTCTTTATAATTAGATATTTTTTTCTTTTTAATTTATTTTATAGCTTGAATGCTAGCTTCTCATTGAATAAAGTTCTGAAATTATATTTGCTTTTTTAAAATTTACAATTTGAGAATGTTCAAACTTAATTTGTGTTGTAAATAAATAAATAAAACTACCTATAAGATACAATTTTAAATTGTTGATCAAATTAAAATTATATTAAATAAAAAAACGTGATAATTTAATGAGATTGGATAAAAACGTAGTACCTACCATTAAGAGTTTTTATTTTTTATTTTTTTATATATATTTTTTTTAATCTTACCTTAGGAGAAAATTTTTCCTGATGTTCAATCAACAAGCTCTAATTTTTCTTTTCCTTCCTCTCCTTCGTCCTTGTGTCTTTCCTAATAATCTGTCTAATTTCTTTTTTCGCCTGCATATTTAATATTGTCTACAAAATCACTAAAAACAACCTAGTTACTGAGCAATAATTTCTAATTTCAACTTTGGCCACCTTTATTAGTATTTCGAAGACTATGCTGTCGTTTAGTCCACAATAATGCATCCCAATTCAATGCAATATTTGATGTGACAAAATATAGTTTGTGCGCGGGCCATATGCTCTGACAAAAGAGAGCTCATTTAATAATTTATCAAGTATTGCCTCTCTTTAGCTTTTGGATTTGCATGAAATGAAAAATGATTATTATTATATATGTACTATTTAATTTCTAGATATTCAGTTTTAGCTCATGTAATTCTTGTGAAGCAAGCTTTTATTCTACGTTTTTTTTTTTTTTTCTTTCTTTTTGGAAGGTAGACATAGCTGCTTGAAGTTTGGTTTTTAAAAATTTGTGTAAATATTCTGTAAAACAAAAAAATGAGTGTGTAATTTTCAGTACTTGTAAAAGAAAATTACAATGATTATGAAGCGTTTTAAAGTAAATTGTAACTACCCTCAAAAACATTTTTTAAACTATAGCTTAATAGTCGATAGATTGTGATACTGTCCAGACCCTTTCTTAGTTTGGCCAAGCTAACATTTTGAATGTCTCACTAGGATCCTTTTCATAGTACACCTAAAGAAGTCATTTTTAATTCATTCTAGCTTCAATGAACCCTTTTTATATTCTGGTCTCAAAAAAACCCTATTCAGTTTAGTATACATCAATGAGAACATTTTGCATAGTATCGTCTCAAGAGAATCTTTTCAAAATCTTCAATTCGGACTAAGTACATCCCTATTTAAGTATCAAGCCAAGCGTAATTCAATTGTTAATAAGATAATCCCAATAAGAAAGTCATTGACTCATTGTCTTACGAAATACATAGAAACAAACTCAAATATGAATCTTAAAAACCTAACTTTTAATGCAAATACCTCATATTCTCATGTAACTACAATTCAATGTAATCTCCTTAAAATGAATGTTGATTGAAAAATAGAGAAGGAAAAGAGGAAAAAACTTACAACAGGATGATTGGATGTCCTCAATCAAAACTGTAATCTCATAGGATTGCAAAATATTATACAGCGGTACAAATATTCAAAGATCGTCTATATCATGAGCTAAAGGACACTTTTTTTTTTTTTTTTTAAACCTTATTTTGATAATGTTTCAAGATTTTCTTTTTCAATTTCTTGAGACTTATTATTTTGTTGGGGAAAAGAATGATGCTGAAGATCCATATTCTCGTTGTTTACCAATAAAGTGTAGGAGATATTATTAGTTTTTCTTTCTCTATTATTAACGGATAAATTTTTCTTGTTTATAATAGTGATGAAGTTAATCTTTGAAACCTCTGTCTATATATCTCAGTAACTTAAAAGAAAACTTTGAAACCGTCGCCTCTGCGTCGAGCAAGATGTCTGTCAACTTAACGTCATGGTGAATTATCACCTCTGATGAACCCGTGTGCAAGTAGTTAAGTCCCTTTGCCGCGTCGATGCAAATCTCGAGCCTTTGCTCCCATGACAATACGGGTTCCTTCGATGGTTTTTGGGTCTTGCTCCTTGTGTCGTAGAGATGATCTCTCAAAGTCCCCTTTTCCATGAACTCGTAAACTAGTATCATCTCATACGTTTCGTCACAATACCCAATCAAGGAAACAAAATGCTTGTGACGGATTTTAGATAACACCCTTATCTCTGATTTGAACTCAAGGAGACCTTGTCCATGTTCTGTTTCGCCTCGTTTCACCGCAACGTTCACACATTTAAGTTTTCCTTTGTAAACTTTTCCAAAACCACCTTCTCCAATCACCAACTTGTCATCAAATTTTCTAGTTGCTCGCTGAATATCGACATAAGATATCTTCAGGTTAAGGTTTAACTTCATAGTTCTATCCGGCGTCGTTTTCCTGCGCTTGAAAACCTGAAGAGCTAAGATAGATATGCCCATAAGAAGAACCACAAAAGCAACACCTGAACCAACTAACACATTTTTTTTCTTCTTCTTAGGCTTGTCATGGGGAGGAAATTATACTGGATTTGTTCTGCATCTCGAAAATCTCCAATCCGTTCAAGAAAGGAGATGAATCAGTATTCGGTGAAGAATTTGCGCTTTCCGAACCTACGGTTACCTTGATGAATCCAGAATCATTTGACTCAACAACAAAATCAAAGTAAAATGAAGCCTCCACATTCCCTGTTTGATTGTATGAACTGACCTTCTTCACGAATTTTCCAAAAGTTAAGAGATTGAACTCAAAAAAGGTAGTAGCTGCACTGACTATGTCGCAAAAGTGAGCACGAACTAGGTGATGCGTAACGCTCTTGCTGACCAGAAAACCCAACTCAATTCGGAGACACTAGAATTCACTTTCAGCTTTTTTGCTGTCCTGTAAACATATTCCGGGGCAATGTACATTGCATCCCCGTTCGTCCCCTTAAGAGATCCGCTATGGAATGCAGTTTTCTCTGCAGCTTCTTTCGTAAATATATATTCATCGTCCGGTTTCCATATCCTCCATAGAGTATCATTGTT
The DNA here is from genome assembly GCA_009761775.1 of Ficus carica. Taxonomy (NCBI): domain Eukaryota; kingdom Viridiplantae; phylum Streptophyta; class Magnoliopsida; order Rosales; family Moraceae; genus Ficus; species Ficus carica. The sequence continues at coordinate 53,059 of VYVB01000715.1, read as the reverse complement.
TGGGGTAATAATGGGACCCCCAACATTGATCCTGAGGACCGGATGCAAAACTAAAGAGAGCAATCCAGAGTAACTCTTGTTGCTACTATCACTTGAAACAGAAGTAACCCAAGGAGCAGAATCCGAGATGAAGTTATCAGGGACAGGAAACACTTCTATTGCGTTAACAAAAGAAAAAGATGATTTTCGATATGGAACAAACCATAAACTGAACAACCCTGGTCTGATTGTCACCAGAAACTCCTCAATAACTACTTCATTGGTCCTGTTTCCGACACTGAAGTTGGACAACAGTGATAATCCCGAAACAGAAACATCAAAAACTGCGTTGGAGAGGTTGATCCCCGGAGTCGAGAAAGGGAAGAAATGGAGGCGAACCACGTGTGTCCTGTTGTGGCTGGAGAGTTGGAGCTCGAATGACCACCGTTTGTTGCAGATTCTCGCCGTGCGGTAGAGGCGCGGCGTCTCGTTTGAAGGGTTGGTGTCATTGACATCCTTGCTTCTTCCAAATGACAGAGAGAATGGACGGTCCAAGTCTCCCACGAAGGTTCTGCCATCATAGAGAGTGGTGTTGGAATTTGATCCACATTTAATGAAGTACTTTTCGGGTTTAGTGTACTCCGATGAGAAGATCAGTTGAAGTGAAGAGAGTTTAAGAAAAAGAAGAAGAAGAAATGGTGGGAAGTGAAGCATTTTTTCAAGGGTTTGAATTGATTATGGTTTTTTGTGAAAATTTGGAAGTTTTCAAGCTTAGCTAGTTATTATTATTATTATTATTATTATTCTCTTTTCCGGGAATCTGAGTGGTAGAGGAAAGGGCAGTTTACTGTAAAATGGCTTTTTGAAAAGACAAGGGGAGCGGAAAAAAACAAAAGTGAACGCACAAAGATAAAAGTTGGATTGTGAAAGAAAGACCAAGACTTCAAAGGTGAGGTTTTTCAAGGAACACACACACACACACATATATTATCTTATGGTGTAATTATTTTATGTTAGATAATTAATAAACTTAAACTGCTTTTTTTGGTGTCCCACAAAGACGAGGTCGACTTTGATCACAAACGACGTTGGGGGATCTCAGAGGGAGAGAGGATAGAGAAGCGGCGGCAGGGGGATCTCCGATAGTGAAACACCGAGATCGCGAGGAGAGAGATCACATCCGATTGCCGTTCATGGAGGTCTGATGTCGAGGAGAGAGGAGAGAGAAGCAGTGGTGTGAAAGAGGAGAGAGTGGCGGAGGACGGAGGCAGAGCAGAGAGGAGAAAGAGTGGGAAAGGACGGGAGAGAGAGAACGGAGAGAAGCAGAAGAGGAGAGAGAGAATAGATATGAATAAGATCTATAGGGATAGTTTAGTCATTTTGTTATTAAGTCACAGAAAAAAAAAAGTCAAACGAAAAAATAATAAAAGGTTGAGGGGCTATTCCGACCATTTCCTCAAGCTTCTTTTTTGGTTAATAATACACACCTTACCGGTTTTGACTATGGACAAAAAGTAAATTGCCAACTAAGAGAGGATGCAAACAGATTTAAATTACATGTCTTGTAACTCAAGATGGGATTCATTAGAGCCACAAGAATTGCTTTTAACAAATTTATTATCACTAACCGTTTTAGTAAACTAATACAAAAGTGATTGACATGAAAATCAATACATTTTTACAGCAATAATAATAAGCAAATAAGGAATTTTTTTTTTGTTTTTGTTTTTGTTTTTGTTTTTTTTTGTTTAAGTAATGACAAAGAAATCGATAAAACTACACTTCAAAAGCTACCACAACAAACTCAAAAGTGGCCATATATCATAATTAGGGGAGAAATGGTTGACCATAATTTGTGGTTGTATAACCAGAAACTTCATAGGTAGTATCAACATCTTCTCCAACAGGGAGAGCATAAGAAGGCCCTTGCAATCCTAGTGCCGACTCCAGAGAAGCATTAGTAGTAGTGGTGTCCTCTAAAGGCCCCTTTGTTGATTCTTTTCTTTGAAGCGCCAATGCATAGGTCAAGTAAAATTTCACGTCATCCATTGTAGGCCTCTCAGAGCCATTGTCCCTCAAGCACTTCTCAGCTACATCACCCACTACTCTCAACGATTCTGGGTCGATTTCGCCCACCAGCAAAGGATCTATGATCTTCTCAAGCTGCCCTTTTCTTTTCCAACCCATCCCCCATTTAGCCAAGCTCACACTGTCCTGCCCCTCTGAGAGAGCGAAAATGGCCGGTCGAGCACAAACCACCTCAAGCAGTACTACCCCAAAAGAGTAAACATCGGATTTGACCGTGTATTGGGATGAACTGATATACTCCGGATCAAAGTAACCAAAGCTGCCTTTGAGATCAACACTCTCCTTGTTGGGATCAGGAGGACCTGCCTTGGAAAGGCCGAAGTCAGCTACTTTAGCGACATAGTTCTCATCAAGCAAGATGTTTGTCGACTTGACATCACGATGAATTATCACCTTGGATGAACCGGTGTGCAAGTAGTTAAGTCCCTTTGCCGCATCGATGCAAATCTCGAGCCTTTTCTCCCATGACAATTTGGGTTTCTTCGATGGTTTTTGAGTCTTGCTCTCTGTGTCGTAGAGATGTTCTCTCAAAGTCCCCTTTTCCATGAACTCATAAACTAGTATCATCTCAAACCTATCATCACAATACCCAATCAAGGAAACAAGATGCTTGTGATGGATTTCAGACAACACCCTGATCTCTGATTCGAACTCATGGAGACCTTGTCCGTGTTCTGATTCACCTTGTTTCAGCACCCCCTGTCCCCGTTCACCTCTTTTCACCGCGACGCTCCTGCCTTTAAGTTTTCCCAAGTATACTTTTCCGAAACCACCTTCTCCAATCACCAACTTGTCATCAAAGTTTTGAGTTGCTCGCCGAATTTTGGCATGGGATATCTTTAGGTTAAGGTTTAACTTCATATTTCGATCAGGCTTCGTTTTCCTGCCCTTGAAAACCAGAAAAGCTGAGATCGATATGCCCGTAAGAAGAACCAAACTAGCAACACCTGCACCTACTAGCACATTTTTCTTCTTCTTCTTCGGCGGATTAGGGGGAAGAACTGTTCCCGATTTGTTCTGGAGCTCGAAAATTTCTAATCCGTTCAAGAAAGGAGCGGAATCAGTACTGGACGAAAAATCCCCACCCTCCAAACGTACGGTTACATTAATGAATCGAGAGCCATTCGAATCAACAATGAAATCAAAGTAAAACGGAGCTGCCAATTTTTGTGTTTCATTATACGGATTGACCTTCTTCTCAAATGTTCCGAAAATTAAGAGACTGAACTCCAAAAGGTTAACGGCTGCGCTAATAACATCGCAAAAGTGGACCCGTACTAGGTGACGCGCTACGCTCTGGCTGACAGGGAAACCCCAACTCATATTGGAGAAATTCCGATTCACGTTCAGCTCTTTTGCGGTCTTGTAAACGTTATCCGGGGCAGTGTATTTTGTAACCCCGTCAGACCAGTCAAGGTTGCCCTTAAAGATTGGATTGCTCACAGCCGCTGCTTTATCAAATAGAAAATTATCATCCGGTATCCATGTCCTCCATAGAGTATCATTCTCGGGCGTAATAGTGAGACCCCCGACATTGATCCTGTGCACCGGATGCAAAACTAAAGAAAGCAATCCAGTGTAATTCTTGTTACTACTATTACTTGCAACAGAAGTAACCAAAGAAGCGGAATCCGAGATGAAGTCATCAGGGACAGGAAACACTTCTATAGCATTAACAAAAGCAAAAGATGATTTTTCAGATGGAACAAAGCACAAACTGAATAACCCTTCTCTGATTGTGACTAGAAACTCCTCAATAATCACTTCATCAGTCCTGTTTCGGACACTGAAGTTGGACAACAGCGAAAACCCTGAGGCCGAAACATTAAAAACCGCATCGGAGAGGTTGATCCCCCGAGACAAGAAAGTGAAGAAATGGAGGCGTACCACGTGTGTCCCGTTGTGACCGGAGAGTTGGAGCTCGAATGACGATGGTTGGTGGTAGATTCTCGCCGTGTGGTAGAGATCCAGCATGTCGCTGTCGCTCGAATGGTTGGTGTCCTCTACACTCGTGCTTCTTCCGAACGATAGAGAAAATGGAGGGTTCAAGTCTCCGACAAAGGTTCTGCCATCAGAGAGAGTGGTGTTGGACTTTGATCCACAGTTGATGAAGAACTTGTCGGGTTTAGTGTAATCCGATGAGAAGATTAGTTGGAGTGAAGAGAGATTGTGAAGAAGAAGGAGAAGAAATAGTGGGAAGTGAAGCATTTTTCTCAGGGGTCTGATCTGGTAATGGTTTTTTTTGGTGAGATTTTTGGAAGCTTGCAAGCTTAGATAGCTTTTCTTTTCTTCTCTTTTCTTTTTCTTTTTCTTTTTCTTTTTTTTTTTTTTTTTTTTTTTTTTTTTTCCGGGAATCTGAGTGGTAGGGAAAAAGGAAAGTTTACTGTAGAATTACTTTTTGAAAAGATGGGGGAGGCAAAAAAGTGATTGAAATTTGCAACCAATAAATAATGTACACACAAGTAAAGAAGATTAAAAAGAGGATTGTTGGGGAAAGACCAAGACTTTAAGGATAGTTTTTTTTTTTTTGGAGAAACTTTAAAAGTGTATAAAAAAAATGATAAATTCTCATGCAGGCCTTAACCTTTTATGAAATTGTGATTTAGTTCTTATTATTATTATTATTATTTTGCGGTTAAAAGATCTCTAAATATTTTGAAAAGGTACAAAATAGTCCCCCTTTTTCTTAAAATAAAGTTAAGAATTTTAACATAATATATCACGTTAATCTACTAGATTTATCATTTAAGTGTGATTAAGAAAAAAACAAATTTACCTTATTCAATTTACATATGTCGCCTGAACTACTCCATCTAATTTTTATCCTTTGTTACTAGAAATGGTCAAATCACAGCCTTTTCAAGAGTCCACAAAGAGGACAGTACATGTTCACACTTTTGTCTAATTGTTGAGAATTCTTTGGGCATGGATCATGTGTTTCCATTACTGAATGAATATTTTTAAAAAAGTTTTTTTAAAAAAAATGATGAAAATATACTTTGTACCATGAACGGTTGATTATATTATTCTTTTCTCTTGTGCAATAATGATTATGGATTCTTAATTCTAAAAATTAAAATTAATTAGAATTAGCATAAGTTGAATGACATGTCCAAATTTTGTGTATCTCCTAAGGCTTATAGAAATTTGTTATATTCACAGAATAACAGCATAAAATTTTGTGTGTTTTTATTTGGAATGCAGAAATCAACATGTCTTCTAAAAATTTTTGAAATTTAAAAAAAATTTTAAAAATTGAGATTACCATTGGTATTTTTCAAAGGGTTAATTTCAATATTAGAACTCCTAATAAAAATTTTTATTTCAAATCTAATAACATTTTTTTAAGACTTTCATTTCTAGCATTATCCATCAGATTTTGTGGGTATCACAAAGTACTCATTACCAAAGATACCCTCAATAGAAACCCTACAACAAATTTGTTTTTCTTTCAATAACAACACATTTTAAATTTTTATTTTAAAACTACAATCACTTTTCAATACTTTTTTTTTTTTTTTTCCCTCTTTATAATATTGCCACATCAGATTCAGTGGATTCCACATGGTTAAATTGTCAAAAATACCCTAGAGTTTTCATCTCTAAACCCATTAGTAATGATAATAGTTGCTGTTAGTAATTATTGTTATGACTCGTACAGTAATGCTAACAATTACCGTTAATAATTATGATTGTGACAAAATTATAATGTGTTTCTAATTATTTATGAATAATTATTGTTGATGTAAAAAATCTTTAGTTCAACACCCGATATGATTGTCCGGCATGATCGGCCTTGCACAGTCACTCTACGCCATGTTGCCTATAAAAAGGAAGCAGCGTGAAGTAATGGGGACACCGGTGAGGTGCCTGTCACGGGCACTCCGACGTAAATCAATAATGGCACTGATGAGCAAGCAGAGAGGCAGAGTTTTGGCAAGGAAAAATTGTCCATACTTGAATAGGTAGGCTGACCTTCTATTTATAGGCGTTCCCTGCGGGCTCGGGTGTTTGGGTGACCTTGTCGGGTCGGGTAGACATGCCTCAAGTGCACAGACACCGTACATCCAATAGGTTGGCACCACGTGTCCCTATGTTTTGGTGATGAGGGACACGAAGGCATGCAAGTATTGGTAGAGGTGATGAGTACTGTGTTAGTCTGGTCAGGCAGCGGGAGCTGACGACATGACAAGCGCAATAGCAGGCTGTGTCAAGCGGCGGATGCAGGGTGCCATGTCGAGGTACTATTGTCAGCCTGTATGGGGTAACATGACGCGGGCAATAAGGGACCCACAGAGCAGGTGGTGCTCAATAGTTGTCTGGGAAATGCCGTCCGGGCCAATAACACGGGCCCCAACCTTGCTCCATCAAGGGTAGGCAGCGGAGACGTTGGTCGTTCAATCATGTTCCTGGGGAAGCGTATGAGCCTGGTCGGTCATGCTTTGGTCAGATCACAAGTACTTTTTTTCCCCTTGAAAACAGTCCTCATGTTCTCGCGCAGCCTGATAACGGTGAAAAATGAGATTTCGTCGTCGGATGAATTACACCATCAACAATTTTGTTACCTTATGTATTTATTTCTTTTCTCGTTTAAGTTTCATATTTTATTCGGTAAATGCACAATTTACTATAATTTTATTGTACATTGTAAATTTATAGCAGGTTTGACTTTTTATGTAAAAAAGAGAGAGCATATATTGACTTTTTTCTAGGGCTGAAAGTCCTTTTTGCCCCAGACCCATTTCTCTCTCCTTTGTTTTTTCTCTCTCTTCTATGCACTCCGAGCGGCGATGCCGGTGACAAAGACATCGCCGTCACGACAAGTTCGTGAAGCCGGTATCTCGAGGAGATTACGATGCCAACGGGAACCTCTGGTGGTTGGTGCGATTGCGATTGTTGCGAAATCTCCAAACAAATCATCATTCTCTGTCGCCTGACGATCGCGAATCTCTAGCTCTAGCCTTGGGATGACAGCCACCACGAGCGCAGATCTACTTCTTCGGCTATGAATCCGATGCGAAATTGATAGCCATTGCAATCTCTAGAGGAGTTGGCGAGGGATCCGTGGCGACTCTGCAACGATCGTCAACTCGACGACTACCCGATATCGTGATCTCTAGACAATCTCCCTGGCGGCCGTGCTTTTGTCGCAATCTCTGGCATAACGGTGGTGGCGACGACAATTTTGGGGCTAGGGTTTAAAGGATTTTGGGATTTTAAGGTGAGTTTGAATGAATTTGGGACTTTAATTTAGGATAATTTTGTGCTGTTTTTATAAATTAAAGAACTTTCTAATTAAAACTTCATCCTTTTTTGTAATAGAAATTAATATATTTACATGTAATTATTAATATTTACTTATTTAGATTTACCCCAAAATAAAACATTTATAAAAACCAATAGCAGTATTTACATGTAATTACGAAGATTTACTGAAAAATTATATTTGAATGAAATACTAATTTTCTTAAAAAATTCACTTGTTTAATGAAAATTAATATATTTACATGTAAATAAGAATATTTACTTCATAAATATTTAGCTTTGTTGTTTATACGAAAAGTAAAAAAATTCAAGATAAGTAAATATATTTTAGTAAATATTTATATTTATCAAACAAATTAAAATTTAAAACGACATAAATACCGTTATTTCTTAGTAAATAATTGGATTTACAACACATACTAAAATTGAAAACAAGACATATCAAACTAAAAATACAAAAATTTACCATGTAAATACAAAGATTAACAAAAAAGAAAAAAAAAATTTAATAACTTGATAAATGTAATTACGTTGTAAAAATTATTGTGATAAAAGGAATCAATAATGATATTTACCCGTAAATCAGAATATTTAACAACAAGTAGTGATATTTACTTGATTTGAAAAATAGAAAAATATTCATGATATTTATTATTATAAAAAGACGTTCATTTATTGATAAATAAAAAAGTTACAGTTACAAAATTTGAAAAAACAAAAAAGAAATTAAAAGATAGTAATAATAATGAAATTAAATATCATATTTATTTGGTAAATTCATTTTATTTTACTTGTCAAATTTAAGTATTAATGATAATAAATAGATTTAATTAGTGAAATAGAATAGATTATCAAGTAAATATCAGATAAAAATCAGTAAATCCAATTACTTTCTCTTAAATCTTTTATATAAGTAAGATTTAAAAAAAAATTAATATTACGGGTAAAAGTTAATATTTACTAAGTAAGATTTAAAAGATAACTCTCACGTTTAACATTTAAATACAAAGATTTACAAAAAAATAATTACTTGATTTAGATTTACCTTGTAAATACTAAATTTGTTGAGTAAATATTTTTATTAACTTGTGAATCTACGTATTTAGGGAAATTTTTTTTATATATTTAATAAATCCAAATGTTTACATGTAAATATATTGATTTTCATTAATAAATAATTTTTTTCAGTATTTTATTATTCTATTTATTTACTAACTTTCTTCAATTGTAAAATACACCCCAAAAATGTTTTAAATTAAGTCCCAAATTCAATCAATCTAACCCTAATTCTAAATTACCACCGCCGTCGACGACATTGTCATATCGCCAGAAATCGCGCAAAGCTTTGCAAGCTACCGCCATCTCCTACTCGACTCGTCTCCCAAGATCGCCACCATCGCCTGCTCGATTCATCTTCGAGATCGCGTATGGAGTTCGCGATCAAGATTGCAACATCTGCTGAGGAGTTCGCAATCTCGCCACCACAATAATTGTTGTTGGAAAAGATGAGGAATTGATCGAGAAATCACGAAACGCCACTCGAAGCCAATTACTGACGCCACTCGAAGCACCAGACCCGAAGCTGATGACCTAGAAATCGCAAGACGACACTCAAGGGAATCAAACATCTTGCCACTGCCACCGCCATCGCTGAAGGTCGCAACAGTGACGAGCTCACGAGGAAGACAAGCTCCTCGCCGCACTCCAAGATGCATTCTCTGTCCTTAAGCAATCCGTTGCCGGCATGGCGAGAGCCATTGTGTTGGTTCGTCGTCGATGGTGCTGCTTCTTAAAACTAGATCGTGTGACTAATATCATCGATAGTGTTGATTTCGCTAGTTCGTGAGTCTGGGATTCTCCAATCTTTGTCCTAGAGTCGCTACCATAGGCGATCTATGGCTTGACAGAGAATATGACTTGCGAGATCTAGGGAGGTCATTCGCCACTGGGATTTAAATAATTGGCTCATTCTCCCTATTTTATTTTCTTTATATATAGATCTTTTATTTCTCTTTTTATTTTTTTCTTTTTAATTTATATTATAGCTTGAATGCTAGCTTCTCATTGAATAAAGTTCTGAAATTTTATTTGCTTTTTAAAATTTACAATTTGAGAATGTTCAAACTTTGTGTTGATTCTGTGATGGTCTATGAAGAGTAAAATAAATAAATAAATAAATTAAACTACCTATAAGACACAATTTTAAATTGTTTGATCGCTCCCTTTATTAGTATTTCGAAGACTCTGTTGTCGTTTAGTCCACAATAATGCATCCCAATTCAGTGCAGTATTTGATGTGACAAAATAGAGTTTGTGCGCGGGCCATATGCTCTGATAAAAGAGAGCTCATTTAATAATTTATCAATTATTTCCTCTCTTTAGCTTTTGGATTAGTAGGAAGTGAAAAATGATTATTATTATATATGTACTAATTAATTTCTAGTCATTCAGTTTTAGCTCATGTAGTTCTTGTGAAGCAAACTTTTATTGTATTTTTTATTTATTTATTGTTTTTGGAAGGTAAACATAGCGGCTTGCAGTTTGGTTTTTAAAAATTTGCGTAAATATTTGTGTAAAACAAAAAAATGAATGTAATTTTCGGTACTTGTAAAAAAAAAATTATAATGATTATGAAGCGTTTTAAAGTAAAATGTAACTACCCTCAAAAAGATAATCCCTATTTAAGTATCAAGCCAAGCATCATACAATTGTTAATAAGATAATCCCAATAAGAAAGTCATTGACTCACTGTCTTACGAAATACATAGAAACAAACTCGAATATGAATCTTAAAAACCTAACTTTTAATGCAAATACCTCATATTCTCATGTAACTACAATTCAATGTAATCTCCTTAAAATGAATGTTGATTAAAAAATAGAGAAGGAAAAGAGAAAAAACTTACAACGGGATGATTGGATGTTCTCAATCAAAACTGTAATCTCATAGGATTGCAAAATAATATACAGCGGTACAAATTTTCAAAGGTCGTCTATATCATGAGCCATGAGCTAAATGACACTTTTTTTTTAAACCTTATTTTGATAATGTTTCTAGATTTTCTTTTTCAATTTTCTTGAGACTTATTATTTTGTTAGGGAAAAGAATGATGCTGAAGATCCATATTCTCGTTGTTTACCAATAAAGTGTAGGAGATATTATTAGTTTTTCTTTCTCTATTATTAACGGATAAATTTTTCTTGTTTATTATAGTGATGAAGTTACTCTTTGAAACCTCCGTCTATATATCTCAGTAACTTATATGAAAACTTTGAAACCGTCGCCTCTGTCAGGATTGGTCTGCATTCAAAACGCCAACTCTTTTGGCATTTTAAAGGCATGATCGCCTTGCGTTAGAGACGTAGTTCAAAATATCTAACGTTTTCCCTGTATTGCAATAATAGTCTCCAAAATTTAAATCTTTGCGTTGTAGTTCCCAATGTCTAATAATGTTTTCATGCATTTATTCTCAATTTCTATTCAAACTTTCTATGTTCTGTATCATGTGATACGTACAAAGTGGCATCAGGAGTAGACAACCAAGATTGATCAACAAAAAAACTAGATAATTAAACTTAGAAGAGGATGATTTATTGTCCTCCATCGAAACTGAAATCGCATAGCAATGAAAAACAGTAAATTAGTCGTAGAAAATTTCTAATTTATTTCGAGGTTTTCTTTTACTATTTTCTTGACACATTCTTTTACTGTTTGGGAAAAAAATGATGCTCAAGATTCATTCTTGCTTCTTACCAATAAACTCTAGAAGATATTTAACGGATAGATTTTCTTATTATATTAGTGATTACGTTAATTTTTGAAACCTCTGTCTATCTCAATAGTCGATTGTGTTGACTTTGAAACCATCTTTTTTGTCAGGATATTGGTTTGGATTCAAACCTCTTTCTTTTAGCACTTGGAAGGCATGTATTGCCTTGTGTCAGAGTAGTAATTCAAAATCTCCACCCATTCGCCTAAATTGCAATAATAGTCTCCAAAATTATAATCTTTGTGTTTTACGTCCCAATATCGTATTTTTCATGCCTTTCTTCTCAATTTCAATTCAACCTTTTTCTTTATTTCTGATACTTATACGTACAAATAGGCATCAACAGTAGACAACCAAGATTAAAACCCAAAAAAAAAAAAAAACCTTGAAAGATAAATTTACAAGAGGATGATTGTATTGGTTCAATGTTCTCAATCAGAACTGAAATTGGATTGTGAGTTAGTAAACACTGATCGAAAATTTCCAAGATCGTCTACGACAATTTTTCTTATTTTGACTATTGCGAGATTCTCTTTTTCTATTTTCTTGAGACTTCTTTTTTGCTTCGCAAAAGAATGATGCTCGAGATTCATTCTTAGTGCTAACCAATAAAGTATATGAGACATTAGGTTCTTTTTTCTTTTAATTGGTAGATTTTTGTATTTTATATTGGTGATCACGTTAATCTTAGGAAACTTCATATATCCTAGTTATCGATTATGATAACTTCAAGCCACCACCTCTATCAAGATTGGTCTGTGTTCGAACTGTCTTTTAGCACGTGGAAGGCATGCATTGACTTATATTAGAGTAGTAGTTCAAAAGCTCTGCCCGAATTTCCTCAATTGCAGCAAAAGTCTTCAAAGTTTTAATCTTTCCTTCTTCTTTATTTTTTTTCAAATTTATTTTGTTCTTCATTTTAAAACAATGTTTCATTGACCTTTTTCTCAATTTCCATCCAACCTTTTTTGTTAAGAAGTACTAAGAATAGACAACCAAGATTCAACCTAAAGTGCATAATATATTTGGTTCTATTTTCCTTTAGTAGATATCTTTTCTTTTTTATATCAGTGATCACGTTAATTTTTTGAACCTTCGTCTATCTCGATAACCGATTATAAAAACTTTGAAAGCATGACCTCTGTTAAAATTGGTTTGCATCACTAAATCCTTTGGGCATGCATCGCCTTTCAATAGTAGTGTCAAAAAATTGAAATCTTTGCATTTTATTTCTCAATGTCTAACTAATGATTTTACGCATTTATTCTCGATTTCTATTCTAACTTTCTATTATTTCTAATAATGTGATACGTACAAAGTGGTATTGGGAGTACACAATCAAGATTCAACAGAAAAGCTGTTAGAAAATAATGGAGCATAAACAATGAACAAGTGAAACAAGTATAATATAGAGGAAAATTTTTACAATCGAAATTCAACCTTAACTTGAATGAAACAACACAAAGAAGAAGATCGTCGAGGCACGTAAGACACACTTTCCTTAAAATAGATTCGTCCCCTTCGGTAAGTGCATGAGGTTCCAATAAACGTTTGTCTCCCAGGATACAACGAGGAGCAACAGTAGTCTAGCGCGATCGAAAATCGCTTCTGGCGAACTTGAAAACAAAGCCTTCCCTCTATCATCAAAACTACAAGAATCGACTACAAGAGAAAACCGCCTAGAACAAAGAAAATAAGAGAGAACAAAGAACTTGTGTTGTGTGTTTTTGTGTGTGTTCATCAAGCTTGTGGAGGCCTCCTTTTATAGGCTCAAAGAGGAGATGTTACAAAACCAAAATCAATAGATTTTAATCCGAATTAATGAGAAATAATACAATCCATTAATCTTTAAATTTAGTTTGGATTAATCATGCACTAATACCCATATTAAAATGCACTAAAGCCATCTGTTGATGTTCTGGAGAGAAAAAAAATCCAAATTTATGTTGAAAAGAGCAAAAAAAAGATTTGCAAAATGAAGCCCGTACGAGGGCAAGCTCGACGGACTGACATTTGCATCGTGCAAGCGCACACATTGGGCCCCTAAGCCACCGGGTTGAGAGAGTCTCTTGGGTACATCATCTTACCCTAGTCCACAAGTGCAAATTCTTATAAAGTCTATCAAGCCTTTATGCCTGAGCAATGTGGGTCTCCACATTTGTAAGTAATTTTCCAACAAAATTCTATTCCATTAGGTACACTTTGAGTATCAATTTCTCATTCATCCGAATATCATTTTGAACGTATGAATATATGGTTTCGATCTTCTCACGATGGAGAACACAAATCTACCAAGATCCGTTACTTTTACTAAGTAGGTCCCACTCAAATTTGGATCTCAAAATGGCTCCTCAAAATGGTTTAAACCATTTTTCCAACAAAAGCTTGATATTTAAATTTAAAAGAGCATGATTTCATGTTCTTAATCAAAACTGAAATCTCATAGGAATGCAAAACATTAAATAGCCAGAGAAGTTTTCCAAGAACGTCTATATCATGAGCTTGATTGAAGTAGCTCATAAAGAAAAAAGAAAAAAAAAAATTTCTTCTTATTTTGATAATATTTCAAGATTTTCTTAACACGTTATTTTGTTTGGAAAAAGAATGATGGTCAAGATTCGTTTTTGCTTCTTACCAATAAAGTGTAGGAGATATTTTATTCTTTTTTCTTTTAACTGAAATATTTTTCTTGTTTACTAGTGATCCCTTTAATCTTTGGAATCTGTCTATATTAGTAACCGATTATGATACCGTTGGAATTGTTACCTTTATTAGGATATTGGTTTTCTTTCAAACCACTCTCTTTCAGCACTTGAAGGCATGTATTAGCATATTAAAATCTTTTCTATTTTTCTGTTATGCCAGTTGTATTAAGACAGATGGAGAATATTCTAGAATAGAATTTGTAAGGCACTCTTCTATATATATTCGGCTGTACCTTCACAGATTACAATATAGCAATGAGAATGTGCCTTTATTCTTCCATTCTCTTTTTTTAATATGGTATCATAGCATTTCCCTTTTGTTGCTGCAGCTTTTTCTTCTCCTTCTTCTTCTTCTGCCTAAGCGTGATTGTCCAATCTGTTCGCATTGTGGGCTCATAGAACATACTATGGACCGTTGCTATAGGTTACATAGGTAATGTAACCACCTGGGTACAAGACAAAGCCCAAGGCCCAATTGAGCTCTCTTCAATCCACAACTCATCATGTCTCTTCCTCTGAACAATCCAAGAACCATTCGTTCACTCCCACAGCTGTGGCTACCATGACAATTTCTCCATCGTCTGATCCGCTTTCCTCTGATCAAGTTCAGTAGTTCATCGCCTACCTTAGCTCGCAACTCCATCTTCGTGGTGCTAACACACCTGAGCCTCAATCCGCAACGGGTCCTTCTGTTTCTCACATCTATGGTAATCCTTTTTAAACAATTTCTCTTTCCCATCCTTCCATTCCTCCTCCTGATGTTTGGGTCATCGACACAGGTGCTACACACCATGTCTGAAGTACTCTTTCTCTTTTCTCTCACTCCGCACTCGTTATCAATACCGCCGTCACTCTTCCCAATGGTCATGTAGGGATAGTCAAATTGTCTAATTCTATGATTTTGCACAATGTGTTGTTTGCTCCCATGTTTTCCTTTAATCTTCTCAGCATTAGTGCTCTCACCTTCAGCCATCATTGTTGTGTTAATTTTCTATCCGATTCATGTATGATTCAGGACCTTACTCAGGGCTCGACGATTGGGAGGGGTAGAAGACAAAGCTACCTTTTATTTTCTAGAATTAGGGATTACTGCTTGTAATTCTCTATTTTCTTGTTTAGTTATGTCTAAAAGTGATGTTTAGCAGGCTTGGACATCCATCTGCTGTAAAAATTCAACTTATTCATAAAGAATTACAAATCCCTAGTTCTTTATTTCATTTGTCTTCCCATTGTCGAATTTGTCATTTGGCTAAACAGAAACAACTTCCTTTTATCTCACATAATCACTTCTCTCACTACTACAAAAGATAGATTACACGACGGTTTTTTACCGTCGTGTAAAGTTTACACGACGGTTACCCAACCGTCGTGTAATCCAGTATCGTGGAAGATAACACGACGGTTATTGAACTGTCGTGGTATCTCAATGTTACACGACGGTTAAAAACCGTCGTCGAAACAAGGTACACCGTAGTATATACAAGTAATATAGAGACATTACACGACGGTACTTGGCCGAACCGTCGTGTAATGCGGACATTACACGACGGGTCTTGTCCAAACCGTCGTGTAATGTCCACATTACACGACGGTACTTGGCCGAACCGTCGTGTAATGCGGACATTACACGACGGTTCTTGGCCGAACCGTCGTGTAATGTCTCTTTTATTAAAAAAAAATTTTATGGTTTTTTGGTGATTTCTCACGGCTGGCCTAACCTATATGTTATCCAATACACGATCCAAGATAGTAACTTCAATGATCAAAGTAAAATTACATACCAATTTTTACATTACAAGTTCACATATCATAATTAATAAATTGCATTACATGGCTAGCTCATTCTCCCCTAATCAAATTCAAATCCTCAGAAGTAAAAAATTCTTTACTTTCAAGTACATCAATTCCATTCAACACTATGTCCCTCATAAAACCTAAAATAAAATAACCACATTCAACACTTCCCTTTTGGAGAGGACAAGGACGGTTCGAGATTTTTGTTTTACAGTCTCGTCTCCTTCTTCTAATCCCTTCTCCGGTCATAATCTTCCAATCCGTTAGGACCCTAGCAAATTGATAAAGTTCAAACTAATTAAGATGTATATAATTAAGATTAAATTAAAAAATAAACTCATTCAGGCATTTCATCGAGTATATTGTGGGCACAAAAAATTTTTGTTGAAAAATGTGTGTAAAGTGCCAAAACCAATCACAAACCATTCATCTACAAAGAGCAACATTAAAAACAAAAATTTTCATGTTCAAAAATGGATATTTAATGGAAAAACAAGAGAGCAAATGTGTTTTAGTTTATATACGAAGTCACCTTGCTTTTCTTTTAAAAAGAATATGCACGGCCACACGAAGAGGGAGGCAACGTCGGCTTGACCGGATTCTAAAAAAGTGGTGGCAACGGGTTGGTGAAGGATGTGGGTACTTGAGAAATTTAGAGAATGTGAAGAGAGAACTTAAGAAATTCGTGCGGAGATGAAGAGAAACGAGGAGGAAATTGTATTTAAGTTATAGGTTTTGACGCGCGGATTTCGAAAAATTAAATTTGAAAATTTTCAAAATTTTTAGAAGATTACACGACGGTCTATTTAGAACCGTCGTGTAATACCGGGGATTACACGACGGTCCCCCAGGACCGTCGTGTAATCCTCCTTCGAGGGGCGGATTACACGACGGTCCCGGGGGACCGTCGTGTAATGTCCCCCCGAGGGAGGGATTACACGACGGTCCCCCGGGACCGTCGTGTAATCCTCCTTCGAGGGGCGGATTACACGACGGTCCCGGGGGACCGTCGTGTAATGTCCCCCCCGAGGGAGGGATTACACGACGGTCCCCCGGGACCGTCGTGTAATCCTCCTTCGAGGGGCGGATTACACGACGGTCCCAGGGGACCGTCGTGTAATGTCCCCCCCGAGGGTGGGATTACACGACGGTCCCCCCCGGGACTGTCGTGTGTCCCCCCGAGAGAGGGATTACACGACGGTCCCCCGGGACCGTCGTGTAATGTCCCCCCCGAGGGTGCGGGACCGTCGTGTAATGTCCCCCCGAGGGAGGGATTACACGACGGTCCCCCGGGACCGTCGTGTAATCCTCCTTCAAGGGGCGGATTACACAACGGTCCCGGGGGACCGTCGTGTAATGTCCCCCCCGAGGGAGGGATTACACGACGGTCCCCCGGGACCGTCGTGTAATCCTCCTTCGAGGGGCGGATTACACGACGGTCCCCCGGAACCGTCGTGTAAAGTGCGCCTTTACACGACGGTCCCACGACGGTTCCTTGGGACCGTCGTGTAAAATCCACTTTACACGACGGTTCCAAGGAACCGTCGTGTAATCTCCGTCGTGTTATCTATTTTTTGTAGTAGTGTCTCCTAAGCCATTTGATTTGGTACATATTGATATTTAGGGTGCTTTTCATGTTACCACCCCCACTAGTCACAAATATTTTCTTACTATTGTTGATGATTGTACGCGAGCTACTTGGATTTATCTTTTACGTGCAAAATCAGACGTTCTTACCATTTTTCTAGATTTTTATGCTCTCATTTATAACCAATATGGCACTACAATTAAATATGTTCATTATGATAATGCACCCGAGTTAGCAATCCTTGATTTTTTTCGTTCCAAAGGCATTATTCCATATCATTCTTGTGTTGACACACCCGAACAATATTCGATAGTCGAATGAAAACATCAACATATTCTTAATGTGATCCGTGCTCTGCTTTTCCAATAATGTGTTCCTCTTTGTTTTTGGGGTGATTGTGTCTTGACAGCCGTTTATTTGAGTTACCGCACAACGTCTCCATTACTCTCCAACAAAACTCCATTTGAACTATTGCATAATAAAAAACCCACTTATGCTCATCTTCGCACCTTTGGATGCTTGTGTTATGGTTCAACTCTCCCTAGTCAATGCACAAAATTCACTCCTCGTGCCCGTGCTTCGGTTTTCCTTGGTTATCCTTTTGGTTATAAAGGGTACAAACTTCTTGACTTAGAGAGCAATAAAATTTACTTTTCTAGAAATGTGATGTTTCATGAACCCATCTTTCCTTTTGCCAACTTTCAACTAGGACCTCTTTCGCATGATTTTTTCAGTGAGCGTGTCCTTCCTAGATCCATTCCTATCACTTTTGAGTCACTTCATTCCACTGACTTCTCTTATTCCCCTATTTCACACACACCTGGTTCTCCCTCCGTAGCTCAGTCTCATCCACATTGAGTCACTAAACAACCATCTTATTTGTCAGATTATCATTGTTACTTGGCTACACATCCATCTTCTTCTTCCGTTATCACTCCCTCCACTTTTACTCTATATCCCATCTCTTCCTTTATCAGCTACCAAGAGCTGTCCCAGCCATTTCGAATGTTCATCTTAGCCATCTTTTCGGAAACCTAACCTAAATCTTTCTCCCAAGTTGTTGAATCTCAGGTGTGGTGTGATGCTATGAATGTTAAGTTGCAGGTTTTGGAAAGCAATGGAACCTGGTCTATTGTTTCTCTCCTTCATGGCAAATACCCGATGGGCTGTAAATGGGTGTACAAGACCAAATTTCGAGCAGATGGTACTATCGAAAGGCATAAAGCCCACCTTGTGGCAAAAGGCTATACATAGCAAAAAGGTATCAACTTCTTTTACACATTTTCCCTTGTAGCAAAACTTGTTACTATTAAAGTTTTTCTCTTTGGCTGCTATTTCTAGTTGGTCACTTACTCAACTTGATGTTACTAATGTGTTTCGTGTTTCTCCATGGTGACCTTACTAAGGAATTTTATATGACCCTTCCACCTGGATATACTAGTCAAAAGGGGGAGACTTTACCTTCTAATGCTGCTTGCAAGCTACAAAAATCAATTTATGGTTTGAAACAAGCCTCTCATCAATGGTTTCATAAATTCTCCAGTGTTCTAATATTGGAAGGGTTTACACAATATGTTAGTGATCATTCCTTATTCATCAAATCTCATGGTCGTTCATTATTGGCTCTCTTTGTGTATGTTGATGATATTATCACTGCAAGTAATAATCAAGCAGTTGTGGACAATCTGAAATCTGCTCTTAGTAAGCGGTTCAAAATGAAAGATTTAGGGGCACTAAAGTATTTTTTGGGTTTGGAAGTTGCTAGATCAGCTACTAGTATATATATTTGCCAAAGAAAATATGCTTTGGAATTACTATCTGATGCAGGGTATTTGGGATGCAAACCTTCTTCCATACCTATGGAACCCAATCTAAAACTCAGTCAATCTGATGGTGATTTACTTGCTGATCCTACCAATTATTGACGGCTAATTGGCAAACTAATATTTCTCACCGTTATACGGCCTGATCTTAGTTACTCCGTCAATCGACTTAGTCAATTCTTGGCTGCGCCACGCACTATGCATCTTCAATTAGCTCTATAAATCCTGTAATACATCAAAAAAACTCCAAGCCAAGGTCTTTTCTTTCCCTCGAATTCAACAATTCAGCTCAAGGCCTTCGTAGATGCTGATTGGGGCCCTGATACTCGACGCTCTCTTACTAGTTTCTATGTATTTCTTGGTTCCTCACTTGTTTTTTGGAGGTCCAAAAAGCAATAAGTGGTCTCTCGTTCTTCCGCCGAAGCTGCATATCGCTCTATGGCCAACACTACTTGTGAGATTGTTTGGTTACTCTGTTTGCTTTAAGAGTTATGTGTTGTTCACCAAGGTCCAGCTCTTCTTTATTGTGATAATAAGCTACCCTTAACACTGCAGCCAACCCAGTCTATCATGAGCACACCAACCATATCGAAATCGATTGCCATTATGTGCGAGAAAAGATACAATCTGGCATTTTAAAAACCATGCATGCTAGCACTTGCAATCAAGTCGCCGATCTCCTCACTAAAGCTCTTCATCCTTCATAGTTTTCACTTTTTTTGGGCAAGATGGCAATTCATAATATGTATTCTCCATCTTAAGGGGGAGTATTAGCATACTTAAATATTTTTTTGTTTTTCCGTTATGCCAGCTGTATTAAGACAGATGTAGAATATTCTAACATAAAATTTGTTAGGGACTCTTCTATATATATTCGGTTGTACCTTCACAAATTACAATATAGCAATGAGAATGTGCCTTTATTCTTCCATTCTCTTTTTCTAATAGCATGCATTGCCTTGTGTCAGAGTAATAGTTCAATTATTTCCCTTTGGAACCTCCGTTTATATCAGTATCTGATTATGATAATATTGAAACCATCACCTTTGTTAGGATGTTGGTATGCTTTCAAACCACTATCTTTTAGCACTTGGAAGGCATGCATTTCCTTGTGTCATAGTAGTAGTTCAATACTCTCCCGTTGGAACCTTCGTCTATATCTTTGGTTTTAAACCGCTTTCTTTTATCACCTGGAAAGTATGCATTGCCTTGCGTCAGAGTAGTAGTTCAATACTCTACCTTTGGGACCTCTGTCTATATCAGTAACCGATTATGATAATTTTGAAACTATAACCTTTGTTAAGATATTGGTCTGCTTTTAAACTTCTCTCTTTTAGCACTTGGAAGGCATGCATTGCCTTGTCAGAGTAGTAGTTCAATACTCCTGTTGAAACATCCGTCTATATCAGTAACCGACTCCTTTGTAAGGATATTGGTTTGCTTTTAAACCGCTTTCTTTTAGCACTTGGAAGGCATGCATTGCCTTGTGTCAGATTAGTAGTTCAATATTCTCCCTTTGGGACCTCCGTTTATATCATTAACCGATTATGATAATTTTGAAACCGATACCTTTGTCAGGATATTGGTCTGCTTTTAAACCGCTCTCTTTTAGCACTTGGAATTCATGCATTGCCTTGTGTTAGAGTAGTAGCTCAATATTCTCCCTTTGGGACCTCGATGACTCTGTCTATATCAGTAACCAATTATTATAATTTTGAAACTATCACCTTTGTTAAGATTTTCGTCTACTTTTAAACCGCTCTCTTTTAGCATTTGGAAGGCATGCATTGCCTTATGTCAGAGTAGTAGTTCAATACTCTTCCTTTGGAACCTCCGTCTATATCTGTAATTGACACCTTTGTCAGGATATTGATTTGCTTTTAAACCACTCTCTTTTAGCACTTGAAAGGCATACATTGTCGTGTGTCAAAGTAGTAGTTCAATACTCTCCATTTGGGACCTCTGTCTATATCAGTAAGCGATTATGATAATTTTGAAATCGTCACCTTTGTCAGGATTTGGTATGCTTTTAAACCGCTCTCTTTTGCACTTGGAAGGCATGCATTGCCTTGTTGCAGAGTAGTAGTTCAATACTCTTCCTTTGAAACCTTCGTGACTCAGTCTATATCAGTAACTGATTATGATAATTTTGAAATTGTCACCTTTATCAGGATATTGGTGTGCTGTCAAACTACTCTCCTTTAGCACTTGGAAGGCATGCTTTGCCTTGTGTCAAACTAGTAGTTCAAATCTCTACTCGAATTGCCTAATAGTCTCAAAAATTAAAATTTGCATTTGAGGTCCCAATGTCTAAATTATATTTTCATGCCTTTCTTCTGAATTTCTATTAAAACTTTTCTTTTTTTTAATCATCTAATACGTAAAAAGAGGCATCGAGAATAGGCGATCAAGATTCATTCTTGTTGCTAACCAGCAAAGTGCATGAGATATTTGGTCCTTTTTCCCATTAACAGACAAAATTTGCTTGCTTATATTCGTATTAACGTTTGTATTCTCGGGTCCATTTGTGTAATTATGGTAACTTTGAAACCAGCATCTTTGTCACGATTGATCTGTGTTTAAACCTTTCACTTTTAGCACTTGGAAGGCATGTATCACCTTGTGTCAGAGTAGTTAAAAATCTTTACCCGAATTTTCTAAATTACAGTAATGGTCTTCCAAATTAAAAAATCTTTGCATTTTATTTCCCAATCTTTAAATTATATTTTCCCTGCCTTTCTTTTCAATTTTATTCAACCTCTCTATTTTCCTTTATCATCTTGATGCGTTCAAAGAGGAATCAACAGTAAAAAATTTCCAAAATCGTTTATATCATTAGCTAAAGGACATTTTTTCTTATGTTCATAATTTTTCAAGATTTTCTTTTTCTATTTTCTTGAGACTTACCTTTTTTTTTTTTTTTTTTCTTGAAAAAGAATAATACTCAAGATTCATTAACCTTTAGAACATCCGTCCATCTTTGTAACTGTAACGACCCCTCACGGACCGTTACAGTTGACTTCTTATTTAATCATTCATCTCTTATAAAATTACGGAAAAGATTAAGCTTAAAATAAAAATCTTTATATAACGGAAAACTTTACTTAGATAATTTTACAAAACTCTAGAATTTTTTTTTAAACTATATCAAAATTATACTTCATAATTAATATAAGTATATATATATATATATTTTTAAAACCCAACTCATGAAATAAAATTTAAGTCCTTATGAAACATCCAATCAAATAATAATAAATTAAAATCTCAAAACTTCATTTGAAATCAAAAATGTCCATCTTATGATCGTTCCTCCCGTTTTCCTATCACATATCGTCCCGCTTCCGCTCCAAGCTCCTCCAACACTATATCTTACCCTTTCCTTTATATGCAACATGAATTAACTTATATAAGCAAGGGCTTAGTAAGACACTTAAATCTCACAAATGTAAATAAACATTTTTCTTTATCATCATAAATATAAATATCATTTAAAAACTTTTTAACTTTTAAAAACATCATATATTGGGCCCGGCGTTGTACCATCATAGCGCGCTAGTCACGGAAGGGTTGGGGTAGCAAATCCCAACCCAACGGTGACAAAAGTCCGCTCACCGGACAACATCATCATCATCAACATCAAGGGTGTACAACGCCATTTTAAAACATAAAAATACATAATACCATATATATACTTTTCATCAAAACGTCATCATAGGAGAAGTATTATTTAAGAACATCATAACATCATCATCAACATCAAAATACATACTTCTCAAATCTTTAATTCATGTTGCAGGTGAGAGTGTACTTACCTAAACGCCTTACTTAACCTTTTCAAATTTTCCAATGGTGACGCGCGATTGAGGTCTCGGGTGCTCGCCTTTAGAACCGTTCATGCCATAAATAATAAATATAATAAAATCAACAAAAGTTCATAATAATTCATCAAACACATCCAACGCATCATAACAGCACTTACAAGGCCTATTTCATCATTCAATAACATCAAAACACAAAATTTGAACACCTTCATGAAATTACAAATCTTCACAGAAAATGCCAATGAGACCTTTGTCCCTTCAAAAATTTATAAAAATTCGTATAGGGCTTCAAATGATCTGAAATTAATTTTAAATGAAAGTAGACATCCATATCTTTCTAATGGTATCTAATTCATAAAAAATGAAGACCGTTTGGACCCTAAAAAAATAGTTTTGAAATTGATTTCTAAACTTTTACCGAAACTGACAGCCGGACCTTTTCCGATTTGAAAAATCACAAAAATTTACAGATATCTTCAAATAATATAAAACTGATTCCAAATGAAAATAGACATCTATATCTTTCTAACGATATCAAATTTGTTAAAAACGGAGACCGTTTGGATTCTCAAAAACCATTTTGAAATCTGATCATTAAAATTTTACCGAACTTGGCAGTCCGACCTCTACCTATTTGAAAAATCATAAAAATTTGCACATAACTCCATATGATATGAAAATTATTTCCAACGAAAATAGACATCTAGGGCTTTCCAAAAATATCAAATTTGTTAAAATGGAGACTGTTTGGATCCTTAAAAGTAGTTTCGAAACTTATCATAAAATCTGAAAATCCCAGTAACAGTGGTCAAATCTGAAAATCATTAAAAGTATAAAAAAAAATATCATCACAATGTATATGATTCATACACACACACACCCCCACAAAACAGCCCTAAGACATGTTTCTAACACATAAAATTATTCAATTGTCATATCAATGAAATCATACATCAAGAAATCAAAAACCCTAATTTCGCCTTATTCACAAAATCAACCTTATCGCCATCCTTCGATCATCATTCGATAAATATTTCTCATCATCTTTTCAAACTCACATAAAGACACTCATCAAGAAAATCATCCAATCCCTCAAAGAATCCCAAACTAATATAAATAACAAAATCATTCTCATCATTAAACAATACCGAAACTTACCTTGAAATCCTTTGATTTTCGGTTTGGAAGAATTTAGAGGTTTGGAGGATTCTCTTTTTTTTTTTTTTTTTTTTCTCTGTGCTTGTGCGTGGGAGAGAGGCACAAAGAGCAGACAAAGGGAATGGGAAAGAAAGGGAAAAGGAGGCTAGGGAAGTTAGGGAGAGAGAAAGCATGTAAAAAGAGAAACTTTGAAAATTATAACAAAATTTGTGAGTAATTTAATTTCAAATAAATTTTGGAATTAATTGAGATTAAATTCTTTGGTTTAATTGTCTTTGAATTGCTGTGGGATAGCTGTCATTAAGGTCTGAAAACGTGTGGGAGGAAAAGGAAACAACTAGGTTAACTTTTAGAATTTTCGCACCTAAAATTGCACATGGTAAACTGGTTGGTTACTAGTACATATCCGGATAGTATACTAGTCATAACTTCTTACTCTGATATCGGATTTGCAAAAATGAGTAGGCGTTGGAAAGCTTATGAAAAGCTCTATAAGTTTATTTAAATTACAACATAATTTTCGACATTCAATGATTCATAATTGAGTTGGAAATTAAGATCTTATAAAATATGCCTTTTTCGGATAACATAATTTCCCTTTTTTTTTTTTTTTAAACATTAACATCATCACAAATACTACATACCATATATATATATATATATATATATTTAAACCATCACACAAAATTATCAAGTCATCATAAAAAATTTCATCAATTTGGCATGAATTTTGTTCTAACACATCGAGTCCTCGTCGCGTCACCTGTGAAAAAAATAATTCAACGTAACATTAGAATTAAGAAATTACAATCTCATCACATTATCCATGTTAATTCTAATGCTAATTTTCTAATGTTATTGTTAGTTAACGTTTGGGGCGTTACAATCCCTCTTACCTTATAAAAGTTTCAGTCCTCGAAACTTAGAATAATTCCGGATAATTCGTTCTCATAGCGTCTTCTCGCTCCCATGTAGCTTCCTCTATCTTGTGATTACGCCAAAGAACTTTTACTAAGGGAATCTCTTTGTTTCTCAAGGTCTTCGTCTTTCGATCAAGAATCTCAACTGGTTTTTCTTCGTAACTCATATCCTCTTGAATCTGAATCGATTGCGGTTGGATGACGTGAGATGGATCCAAGTACATATATTTTCAACATCGAGACATGAAATACATTGTGGATGGATGTCATCTCCTGAGGCAAATCTAACTTGTATGCCACATTGTCGATACGCTCAATCACCATATATGGTCCCACATACCTGGGACTAAGCTTGCCTTTCTTCCCAAATCGCATCACACCCTTCATCGGGGCGACCTTGGTAAACACCAAGTCTCCAACCTCAAACTCTAAAGGCCTTCGACGCACATCCGCATAGCTTTTCTGCCTACTTTGAGCTGTGAAAATCCGCTGCTGAATCACCTTCAATGCTTCGGTCGTCTTATTGAAGAAGTCAGTTTTCTCCTTAAGTTCCGACTCCGCTAGCTTCTTCTCCCCAGCCTCATGCCAATAAATTGGGGACCTACAACGTCTTCCGTAAAGTGCCTCATAGGGAGCCATCCCAATTGTCGCTTGATAATTATTGTTATAAGCAAACTCAGCCAACGGTAAAAACTTACACCAACTCCCTTTGAAGTCCAAGGCATAAGCTCGAAGCATATCCTCAAGTGTTTGATTAGTCCTCTCCGTCTGACCATCTGTTTGCGGATGAAAAGCCGTGCTAAATTTTAACTTCGTACCCATAGCCGCTTGAACGCTCTACCAGAAATGGGAGGTGAACCTACTATCTCGATCCGAAATAATAGATATGGGAACACCATGAAGCCTCACGACCTCCTTCACATATAATTCTGTCAACTGTTCCATAAAGGACGTCAATCGTATAAGAAGAAAATGTGCTGACTTGGTCAATCTGTCGATGACTACTCATATAGCATCATATCCATTCGTAGTCATTGGCAGTCCAGTAATAAAGTACATCGCAATGTCTTCCCATTTCTATTCTGGTATCTGAATTGACTGGAGCACCCCTCCTGGCTTTTGGTGCTCAGTCTTAAGTTGTTGGCACGTCAAACAATGCTTCACATAGTGTGCTACATCCTTCTTCATTCCGAACTACCAGAAACTATTCTTTAGATCCATGTACATTTTGGTTACACCAGGATGAAGCATATATGGGGTATTGTGCGCCTCTTCAAGAATATTTTTCCTCAACTCCTCGTCTTTAGGAACACATAACCGTTCCTTAAGCTTCAGCACTCCATCATCAGACACACTAAATCCTTCACACTTCCCTTCGAGCATTTCCTTTTTAATTCTCACAAGGCTTGGATCAAGGTCTTGTTTGCTCCGAATGTCATCTAAAATAGTTGGAGACAAGGTCATTGCAGAAAGTTTCCCAACTATTAATTCCAATCCAAAATCAAAAATCTCCTTTTGAAGGGACTTGGACATCACATTCAAGGACATTAACGTGGCTGGGGTCTTCCGACTCAACGCATCAGCTACCCTATTTGCCTTTCCCGGGTGGTATAGGATTTCACAGTCGTAATCTTTTACTAGCTCAAGCCACCTCCTTTGCCTCATATTCAAATCTTTCTGCGTGAAGAAGTACTTCAAACTTTGGTGGTCGGTGAATATTTGGCATCGGACTCCATACAAATAATGCCTCCATATTTTCAATGCAAAAACAACGGTAGCTAACGGTCATGGGTGGGATAGTTCTTCTCGTAGTCCTTCAATTGCCTTGAAGCATAGGCAATTACCTTCCCATTCTGCATCAAGACTGCACCAAGTCCCATTTTAGAAGCATCACTGTAAATTACAAACCCTTCATCCCCATCCGGAATCGTCAAGATTGGGGCACTTGTGAGTCGTCTCTTCAGCTCTTAAAAGCTCTTTTCGCAGTCCTCTGTCCATTCGAACTTCTTTCCTTTTCGGATAAGTGTCGTAAGCGGCATAGCAAGTTTCGAAAAATCAGCCACAAATTTCCTGTAATATCCCGCTAAACCAAGGAAACTTCTGATCTCACTTGCGTTGGTTGGTCTCTTCCAATTACTAACTGCCTCAATCTTCGCGGATCTACTATTACGCCATCTTTTGAAATCATATGACCAAGGAATGCCACACGATCCAACCAAAACTCGCACTTAGAGAATTTGGCATACAACTGGTGTTGTTTCAATGTCTGCAAAACTACTCTTATATGTTCTCATGTTGGTCTCGAGTCTTTGAATAAATGAGAATATCATCGATAAACACTATTACAAACTTATCCAGAAACTTCTTAAACACTCTATTCATCAGGTCCATGAAATCAGCAGGGGCATTGGTCAACCCAAATGGCATGAACACAAACTCATAATGACCGTATCGAGTTCTGAAGGCTGACTTGGGAATATCTCCTTCCTTGATCTTCAGTTGATGGTATCCAGATCGTAAATCAATCTTCGAAAACACAGTCGCACCTTGCAATTGGTCGAATAAATCATCAATTCTCGGCAATGGGTACTTGTTCCTTATGGTCACCTTGTTTAGTTCTCTATAGTCGATGCAGAGTCTCATTGTCTCATCCTTCTTCTTCACAAATAAAACCAGAGCTCCCCACGGTGAATGACTAGGGCGAATGAAACCCTTGTTCAACAGCTCTTGAAGTTGCTCATGTAATTCATTCAATTCAGCAGGTGCCATACGATAAGGTGCCTTGGAGATTGGCCCAGTGCCCGGTGCTAACTCAATCTCGAACTCGATTTCTCTATCTGGCGGCAAGCCTGGCAAGTCTTCTGGAAACACATCAATTAAATCTCGTACGACAGGTACATCTTCAAGTTTCAATTTATCTTCTTTCTTCTTGTCCACGATACTGGCTAAGAAACCATTACAGCCATTGGCTAGCATCTTTCGAGCCTTCATTGCTGACAGATTCAACTTCGCCTTTTTCTTCGCATCACCAATGAATTCAAACCAATCATCTCCTTCGGGATTAAACACGACTTTACGTCTTCGGCATTCAATAGACGCGTTTTACTTTCCCAAGAAATCCATACCTAAAATTAGGTCATAGTCAAACATCTCGAGCACTATCAGATTACTGTAGAGCTCTCTATCAACAATTCTCATTGGCACTGCTCGTAGCCAATGAGTGGACATCATCACTTCCCCAGAGGGTAGTGTCGTAGTGAATCCCTGACTCAAGATATCCTGATCTATGCCTAGTCTTTTAGCAAAAATAGAAGACACAAAGGAGTGGGAGGCTCCTGTGTCGAAAAGAACATTAGCATACTGATTATTGACAAGTATCTGACCTGTGACAACAGTAGATGTCTCAGCAGCTGCTTCTTCTTTGGTCATGGTGAAAATTCTAGCATTGGTGGTAAGTGGAGGAGCCTCGAGTCGTCCCTGGGAAATATGAGGTCCATCAAGAGCGGTCTGCATACTATGGAGCTGGGCTGGTGGGTTTCTCTGTTGTCTTTACTGGAAGGGCTGGTACATCTTGTTTGGACAATCCTTGGATAGGTGACCCTCGCGTCCGCAACCATAACATAGATTTGTGCCCATACGGCACTCACCCAAATGTAACTTCCCACACTTAGAACATGGTGGAATGTTCTTTGCTTGCTTAGCTGGTTGGCCCCCTCCTTAACGGTTGTTATGGTTCCTCTGATTGGAAAAGTTCCCCTTCCTCTTGTTATTTTTCCATTGACCTCCTTGAGACCTGCCTTGATTTCCGAAATTTTCACGGTTCTGATTGTTGTTGTTGTTTTTAGGGACTTCGTTCTGACGAGGCTGGCTGTAATAACCCAAATTTTTATGACTCTAGATTTCCTTTGAACAAGGAAAACTTAAGTCTAGATCATGTTTGGAATGGAATATCGGTATAAGTTTGAGTTCTCATTTAACTAGTAACGAGACTCAACGATGGATTACTTAGGCCAGTATAAGGCATTTTAAGGAAAATGACGTGTTGAAATTTCATGATTTCATGATGGTCAAAGTTTGACCAAGATAGTCAAAGTTGACCAAAAGTCAAGGTATGAGATCGCTCTAGAATAATCGTGAATAATATTTGGAGCAATAGGGATTTAGCAGTTTCAAGTTCTAAGAAGAAAAATCCATACACAGTCCAATTTTACGAAGATGAACTCCGGACTGCAATTTAGTGAAACAGTACTGTTTTAAGTGAAAAACAGTATTAGTATTGATTAAGTTAGTAGGGAAATGGACTGAAACCCTATATTTAAGGATTTTTGGGAATTTAGTGGACCATTATGTATGGAATTGAAGCCAAGTGGCTCCACCAACACTGTCCACCTCACAGGGACTAAAGTGTAAATATTTTGTCATTAAGGACTAAAGTGCAATTCTAAGTAAGTAAGTAAGTATGTAATTTTTTTGAATTATGAAATTTATGGATATTCCTAACCAAGTTTCCAACTAGGGTTGAACTAAGCCAATGGTTGGTTACAAATTTAGTTAGCTTGGTCGCATTGGAACAAGCAATTAAGCTAGAGATAAGTTTGAGAAGATTTTTCTTTGCTTCCGACATGCTATGGTCGGTTTTTCATCCTTAGAAAACAAAAATATGCTTAGGTATGCAAGGTGACACAAGCAAGGAGAGATAAGCAATCAAGAAGCTTGGTGAGCAAGCCAATTTTGGTTCACACATGGCTTGATAGCATGGTGACAAGTGTATGCTCTAGAAAGGCTTGTTGAGCAAGCCAACTTTTGGCTCCCACACATGTAAAGGCCGGTTGTGTGTGGCTTGGAAAACAAGCAAATTTTGCTTGATGATGTCAACAAAAGATGTCACCAAGGTGACATAGGCTAGGTGATGTAAGCATGGCTTGTTGAGCAAGCACTTGCATTCTTAGTCTTCATGGCCGACCACATCATCTAGGGGGGAGACACCTCATCAAATCCTCATTGGATTTTAGGGAAAGAAGTCTTCCCTTGTTCTCCAAGGGAATGGCTAGCCAATAAGGCCACACCACATCACCTAAGGGGGGGCTTGTTGAGCAAGTAAACCCTTAGATGTAATTAGGAAAAACTTTAGCTTTTCATTCTCCTTTTCCTTCCACTAGAAGCCGAACTTCAAGGGAGAAGAAAGACCATGTGTTGGTCGGTTTTTCTTGAGCAAAAAGCTAGAAAAAAATTAGAAGAAAAAGCTAGAAAGAAAGGAAGAGAAAGGAAGGTATGGAGGCCGAAAATTTGGAGAGAAATTTCATAGAGGGGAAACCGGATTTCTTGAGCAAGGAGTTAGAAGAAAAAGTTTATAACCAAAGTTAGATCTAATCTCAAGAAGTAAAGGTAATCCAATCCTCCTAAACCCCTATAGTTCTTTAATTAGGTTTTGATTCAAATTTTGTGTATTTTCATGTGGGAGAGGCCGAAAATTTGGAACCCCAATTGGAGGGGAAATCCGGACTTGTTGGCAGCCAAAGGGAAGGTATAAATCCTCTAACCCTAAGTGTTTTATTTAAATTTCATTTGGGAAATTTAAATGTATTTCAAGCTTGATTTGTATGAGCATAAGCTCATTCAATTTTCTGCCCTAATTAGGATTTTAGGGTTGTGTTTGATTGATGTATGGTGTTGCAAATCAAACGTTTTGCAAACCCTGGTTTGGTGCAAGAACACCCAAGGGTTTTGCTTTGCATGAAGACGTTTAAATGATATATGACTGCTTGTGTTATGTTAGAAGCACTGCAGGTCATCGTAGGCTCATGGCCGAGGCCGTTCGAGGTAGTGTGCACGTAAAATTTACGTAAAACGAACTTAAAACCGAAAACTGCCATTTTCGGGTAAAACTGACCAGTTTCGGGAAAAGGGAAATTTGAGGCCCTTAGAGGCCGAATTTGGAGAAACTTAAAACACGAAAGTTGTTCGGAACGATTTTTCCTAGGGGAATGCATGAGCCGTTTTAAAAAATAAGGCCTCAATGGCCTCCGTTTACCCCAAAACCCGTGGCTGATCCCCAGACCCAGTTTTCACTCAGTTTTTCGGGATCAGCCAGTTTCAAACAAAAACTGGGACGAATCTAGGCCGAATTGGAATTTTTGCAAAACATGAAAGTTTTAGGCATTTTTCGAGAGCTACAACTTTCGTGAAGAAAACTTTTCAGATTACGAACCGAATTTTAAAC
The DNA here is from genome assembly GCA_009761775.1 of Ficus carica. NCBI lineage: Eukaryota > Viridiplantae > Streptophyta > Magnoliopsida > Rosales > Moraceae > Ficus > Ficus carica. The sequence continues at coordinate 21,925 of VYVB01000715.1, read as the reverse complement.
TGGGATCGTTTTTCGAAGGGTGCGCAGGGAATCCGAAAATTTCCGCACCACTAGCTTTACAAATGTTTCTAAAAAACTGTTTTTCTACTACAAACTATTGTTTTGATTATGGAAAACTGTTCCAAGGGCAGTTTTCAACCTCAAACGATTTTATAAAGCACTAATCCAAGAGTTTGGATTTTTACGATTTAAGTAAAGGATTTTTATAAGTTAAGAATGAAGTTTTGGGATTAATTTCCCTAAATTTTCCAAGGAAGGAAAATGAATTTTTCAAGTTAGAGTATAGCAAGCGATTAGTTTACGAAAAGTAACCGGGAGTTATACCCGAGTTACTGGGCTTAGCCCAAAGCCCAAGGTTGACCCAACAATAGTTGACTAACAAGTGGATTTTAGTCTAACCTTAAGGGTTAGTCAAGATAACCCTAAAGGACACCAAGATTAATAAATTGGGCTAAGATATAGGGTTACTATTTGTAACCCAGTAAGACATCTAGTATTGGGGACATACAACTAGAAATATGTAGACATGTTGGTTAGATCACCAACATTCCACGATACTAATTAGACCCTTACCTATGTCCTTCAACAAGCAGGAGGAAACTTGCAGCTGTACCCAGAGGAGAAGCAGCACTACGTATGACATAACGAGAGAGGTAAGTACAACTCCGCCTACAGCATAGGCCCTTTGTTGTTACTTGCCTGATGTGATGTGCTGATATGTGATGCCATAATGTGTTATGCTATGCTATAGCTATGATATACTAAGTTATGTTATGACATGCAATGCCATGTTTTCAGAAATGCCATGTTTTCAAAAAGGTCATGTTTTGACTAATGTTGATTATGTTATAATATTGTGACATCATGAAGCATGTTCACTAATATTAAACCACTTGGTAAGAACAAGACAAGTAGAATGTTGTGTCGTGCCGACTTGCCACAAAGGCGGGTTTAAATGGTATGGTTCATGGTTTGAGTTGGATTGGAAGGCTACCTAAACTACTCCATGTTAAACTTTGTGTTTCATGGTTTGAGTTAAAACGGACTGCCACCTTCAACCATTTCTTGGCTATGTACCACGGTACGAGCACACATGATATGTAAAGGAATAGAACTAAATTAAGTTATGAATCCATGATTGATTCATAAGAGATTATAATTGATTCATAAGAGATTATAATTGGTTCATGCACAATGATATGTTTTGTGTCGCGGATGTGATAGTTGTACTTGCTGAGCGAAAGCTCACGTCTTACGTCTATGCTGTAGGTAAGCAACCTGCCAGCAATCTCTGATGCAAAACTGTGGAAGGCTGGTGCTGCGGACTGTGAAATGTGGGATGGACACTGCCACAGCTTTTGAAAAAAAAATATATATACTCTATAAAATATGTTGTAATGAAAAAGGATTTTCATATTTTCATGACATTTTAAGTAGGAAGGACGAGGTTTATGTATGTATGGCAAGCAAGTTGCCTCTTGTGGTACCAATCCACATTAGTTCGGATTTGGTCTACAACATGATTATGATGGCCTTCAAGGAAGGTTTGAAAGTTCGGTACTCTAGGAAGTACCTACCAGTCAGTTGAAAGTTTAAAAAAAAAAAAAAAAAAAAAAAAAAAATCTTTCCCAAATTTTCCGCAAGTTTAATTTAAGTATATAAGTAAGGTGACGACCCGGCGTGTGAAGTCGGGGCGTGACAGTTTGGTATCAGAGCAGAGTTCCTGCCATCCAGTTTCACAGTTCTGCTGCCAGCGCCACAGTTTTGTAAGTTTGTTTTCTTACTTTGTTTTATAAGATTATTATAATGGCATGTATCTAGTGTTAAATTTGGGTCAAACTAAAGAGGACCACGAGGCTCCGTTGACATTCCGAGGAATGGAGGAGAAGCTTCGCATCTTCAATGAGACTCAAGGAGTGGTTGCACGATATGGAGACCCTCCTCAGATTATGTCATACAGGGACGCATCTTCAGGATGTGCTTGCCAGTCGAGCCGACGTCTAGTCAAGGAAGCTCGTGCAAGGAGCCTTGGCCAAGAGGATCTTGAGAGGAGATTCCTAAATGGATTTCTTGACGACAGCAAGGGTCGTCCATGTATTACCGCAATATCGAGATGTACCAGAATATGTACATGAGAAGATACGTCAGCGATGTTGCAGCTGACATGTTTATCTGAACGAGTTTATGGGCTTTTATTGCCAGTGAATCAGAATAGCACAGTGGAAGCGTGATGGATAAACTAAACTCACGATATGATGATCGCTAGAATAGCAATAAGAAATGAGTAGGCTCTAAGATTAGATAGCTTATTGTCTCATTTTGGGTATAGTAATGATAAGGAATCTTTCCATTTGAGGAATTGGATTGAGACCATGAAAGTTAAAAGTTTCATGATTGTGAAACTTTTACCCCATAAGAGAAATATTAGATATGGGGAAGATTTTGAGGATGTCTTAGTTTGGGGGTAGCAAATAAGCAATATGCTACCAACAACAATTCATTAGGTTAACGTCGATGGCACCAACCCTGAAGTCGACATATAATTGATAATTAAGGTCGACGGAAGGCAACCATTTAAGTAATGTAAATTTTGAGATGATGATTGGGAGTTTTAGATATCCCTTAGAACTATGATTATGCCTTTGAGCTTTAAAGGAAATGCTAAAGGCAAGAAAAACGTTTCTACTAGCTGACAAGTAGCTAGTTGATACAAGGATACTTTCTATTGCATCACTTGAACAGTAATATGTTTTCAACAATACTATTTATTATTGATTTTCATGATTGAATTGGAAAAGATTCCAAAAAGTATCTTAAATGGAATAACATATTAAGATACATAAACAGATAAGTAACAGTAAGGTGTCGTACCAACCTCCCCTAGTTAAGGAGGCTACAGTTTAGTATTACCTTCCGTGATCGAAATTCGTGATCGTGAAGGGTCCAGTTAAAATTCCCAGAACTGTTAGGGCCTTGCAAACCCTAGCTTTATCTGGAGACTGCGCGCTTTTGGTACGTACACTACGGGCCCACATGTTAAGACAAGATAATAAAACACAATATGCTTTTCAAATATAAAAAGCTATGTGTGATATGTTTTTAAAATATGGAAAAGTTATAAATTTGCTTTTTAAACATGGCAAGTTATATGATATACTTGCTCAGTTTTTCATGTAAATAGTTCTTGTGATGCAGTATGAAAGGAAAGTATGCATGATGGAATATGGAAGTATAAGGATATGATAGAACATGAAAGAAGATTATGGTTCTATATAAAAGACCTGATCTTATTAAGATATTCAAATGAGAATAAACTACAATGAATTTATAGTGGACCTGATGAAAAGCCACCTAGAATTGTTTTAATTTTCGAGGACGAAAATCTTTTAAGGAGGGTAGAATGTAATAACCCGAATTTTTATGACTCTAGATTTCCTTTGAACAAGGAAAACTTAAGTCTAGATCATGTTTGGAATGGAATATCGGTATAAGTTTGAGTTCTCATTTAACTAGTAACGAGACTCAACGATGGATTACTTAGGCCAGTATAAGGCATTTTAAGGAAAATGACGTGTTGAAATTTCATGATTTCATGATGGTCAAAGTTTGACCAAGATAGTCAAAGTTGACCAAAAGTCAAGGTATGAGATCGCTCTAGAATAATCGTGAATAATATTTGGAGCAATGGGGATTTAGCAGTTTCAAGTTCTAAGAAGAAAAATCCATACACAGTCCAATTTTACGAAGATGAACTCCGGACTGCAATTTAGTGAAACAGTACTGTTTTAAGTGAAAAACAGTATTAGTATTGATTAAGTTAGTAGGGAAATGGACTGAAACCCTATATTTAAGGATTTTTGGGAATTTAGTGGACCATTATGTATGGAATTGAAGCCAAGTGGCTCCACCAACACTGTCCACCTCACAGGGACTAAAGTGTAAATATTTTGTCATTAAGGACTAAAGTGCAATTCTAAGTAAGTAAGTAAGTATGTAATTTTTTTGAATTATGGAATTTATGGATATTCCTAACCAAGTTTCCAACTAGGGTTGAACTAAGCCAATGGTTGGTTACAAATTTAGTTAGCTTGGTCGCATTGGAACAAGCAATTAAGCTAGAGATAAGTTTGAGAAGATTTTTCTTTGCTTCCGACATGCTATGGTCGGTTTTTCATCCTTGGAAAATAAGGAAATATGCTTAGGTATGCAAGGTGACACAAGCAAGGAGAGATAAGCAATCAAGAAGCTTGGTGAGCAAGCCAATTTTGGTTCACACATGGCTTGATAGCATGGTGACAAGTGTATGCTCTAGAAAGGCTTGTTGAGCAAGCCAACTTTTGGCTCCCACACATGTAAAGGCTGGTTGTGTGTGGCTTGGAAAACAAGCAAATTTTGCTTGATGATGTCAACAAAAGATGTCACCAAGGTGACATAGGCTAGGTGATGTAAGCATGGCTTGTTGAGCAAGCACTTGCATTCTTAGTCTTCATGGCCGACCACATCATCTAGGGGGGGGACACCTCATCAAATCCTCATTGGATTTTAGGGAAAGTGTAATAACCCACTTGTTTGTAACTTGTGATTTCTTCCGTTGAAGAAACATAGTTGTGTTATGTATGTTTATATGATACGTTTTCTAAGCAAAGTTGTCGAATCTTTTGTTTAAAGATTTGATATTTTCTTTATGTCAGTTCAAGACCCTTTGGTTAAAAAGGGGTAAGTTATGATTTATGATTTTATGTGATAATTTATAGTTTAAGAAAGTCTTATTGGCAGTTCAGATAAGTTTTGGACAATGGTCCAGTATGATTATACTGTTATCAGTTGAAAACAGTATATGAATATTTATGAAAATGGACTGCATTTAAGAAATAAGCCAAACAAGCATTTAAGGATGACATCTCAGATGACAAGTGTCATTATCATGATTGGTCACTTCACAGGGACCAAAATGCAAATACTTTATGTTTAGGGGTCAATTTGCAAATTTGAGAAAAGTTTATGATTTTGAAGTTTTAAAGTTAAGGAAGTCTTTTTAAGAAGGATTAAGCATGAATTTGAGGTTTAGAAGGCTTAATTCAGTCGGCCAAATCTATAGGGACTAAAATGCAAATATTTTTGTCTTTAAGGGCCAAAGTGCAATTTTGGAAAAATTGTGGACTTATCCGCAATTATGCAAACTTTTAAATCAAGGGATCTAGTTTATGAGGAGCATTATGCAAATTAGAAAAATTTAAGTATCATTAAAAGTTTACAAATCATGCTCCAAAGTTTAGTAACTAAGCACTTTGTTTTGCTTAGTTAATTTGTGTTGTAATTTAACTAGCCTAATTGTTTCATTTGGCATCACCAAAACCAGCCACTTGTGGGTAAGACACCTCAAGTTTTTAGCTTGCATTAGTCACTCTTCTAGCCTTGCATCCTTGGCAAGCCAAGGCTTGCACACACAAGCATCAAGGCCGACCAAACAAGGGAGCAACACATGGACAAGTCTTGCTCACATGGCAAGCTCAAGCTTTGCCAAAGCTATCCCATGACCGGCCATTTGAGGAAGCAACACCTCTTGGTGTAGCTTTGATGAGCCAACACCCTAAGTTCACTAGCCTAGCCTCCTTGGCAAGCCAAGGCTTGCACACACATCATGCTAGGGCCGGCCTTCACAAGGGATGGACACATCAACATTGTAGCCTTGATGAGCAAGCATTGTAGCTTGGCTTGTGTGGCAATTTGGAGCAAGAATGAGCAGCCAACACATAGGGACTAGGGGAAAAATATTGTGGTTTTAAGGACCAAAGAATAAAATCACAAAAGATGAATTTATTGAACTCTTTATACACATGACACATCATGCACCTAGGCTAGCAAAATGCATAAGCAAATCACACCTAGGGCCGGCCACACCAAGGGAGGAACACCTCATGGTTCCTAGGCCATATGAATAAGCAACCTAGCTAGGGTTACTTGGCAAAAAATCAGCAAGGGTGGCCGGCCATCACTCAAGAAGACAAAGCCAAATTGGTTTCCTCCAAGGACCTATGGAGCAATAGCTAAATTTTTAGGGGTTAATAGAAAATTTGTGAAACTTGTGCTTCACCTATAAATAGGTGAAGGCTCCTTCATTATTTTTGGTTAGCCAACACACACACACAAGCAGCACAACTCTCTCTATTCTGCCTTAGAAGCCGAGCAAGGGAGGAGAGAAAAGAAAGAAAAGAAAACAAGAGAAAAGTTTTCGGTTTAGGGTAAAAAGTGTGAGAGAAACTTCCATATCCTAATCTAAGAAATTCATCAGTAGAACTTGAGGTAAATATTGCTATCCTCTAGTTCTTCATTTAAAATTTTAAGTATATGTTTAGTATGAAGAAGAATATGTTCAAATTTTGCAAAACTTATGCACTAGGATTCTTAGTATGTTCACATAGGGTTTGAATTGAACGGTTGTTCTGGTAACCAAATTATGAGACCTTTAGAGGCCGAATCTAGAAAAAGTTAAAACTACAAAGTTGTAGAGAAGAGAAAATCCTAGGGGGTATCACGGCCAGTTTTTGAAAATAAGGCCTTTAAGACCTTCGTTTTTGCAAAAACCCGAGACCAAATTTTTAGTAGTAAGTTTGGTCGAAAAATTTTCAAGGGCAAAAACAAACAGGTTAAAGACAGATTCAAGGTTTGAGGTTAAAACGAAAGTTGTAGGAGACTTCAAGGTCTACAACTTCCATGAAGAAAACTTTTCCAAATTCGGAATAGATTTGCAGGAAAAGGGTCAAACATTAGAAACTGATTTTGGAACCCGGTTTTTGTAAAATATTAGGGTTTTTACTAAATTTCAAAAAAGAGTTGAAATTTAGGAATTGTAGTTTATTTTTCAGCAACTAGGATTGTTATGTTGTTATGGAAGGATGATACTCATCCTACGATTTTTCTTAAAAACAGGAAAGCGACCTGTTTGAATAAAGAATTTAATTCAAGGCGCAGTAACGGTAAGTACAACTCCGCCTACAGCATAAACAAAACTGTTTGTTGTATGTTTTCAAGATTATGATGATATAAGTTTGATAAAATGCTTGTGACTTGTATGATAACAAGTTCATGATGCTATGTATGCAAGAAATGTTTATGATATGTTTTCAAGATACAATAAATATTTGGAATATGTATGGTATGAATGGAGTATGTTATGACATGTATGTTTCTAAGAAGTGATGAATGTTATGATATGTATGTTTTCAAGGTCATGTTATGAAATACAGAATGTATGTTTAAGGTATGTAAGTTCATATGATGATTAGCTTGATATTATGGCATCACGAAGCATGCTCACTAATTATAAGTTATTCAGTAGGATATGAAATCCCAGTTTCAGTTACGAAACTGTTTATGAATATGAAATCAAGTTTCAAGTAAGAAACAAGGTAAAGATAAGATTAAGCATCGTTATGATAAGTAGGATGCTTCATGTCGTATCGACCCGCGTTAGGTCGGGTTTGGTTCATGGTTTGAGTTGGACAGGGCTGGCCGCCCCAACCACTCCATGGCAGCGCGCCACGGTACGTACATTTATGTTATGATATGTAAGGGCCCAAAAACTATGCTAACCTATGAAAACAGGAATAAAGCATAAATGGTTCATGCATTATGATACTATGTTATGTTGCGGATAAATAGTTGTGCTTGCTGAGCGAAAGCTCATGTTTTAAGTTTATGCTGTAGGTAAGCAACCCTACGGTACAACATGATGCAAGGCAGTGGAGCATGGCGAGGCAAAACTGTGAAACTGTGGGACGGGAACCGCTATGTTTCTTTTTGTTAAATTATGCTGCGTTAAATATGTTGTAAATGAGTATAAGGTTTTATTACTATAATAAGTAGCTAAGTATATGTACCAGTATGTATGTAAGTATTTGTTAAGAAGATTTCAGTTCAAGTTTTATATTGTATGTATAAAAAAAAAATTTAGCTCAAGTTTTGTAAGTAATAAGTAAGTATGTACGGATGCGGCCTACGATAGGCGGGTCGTGTCAGAAAGAAGTCTTCCCTTGTTCTCCAAGGGAATGGCTAGCCAATAAGGCCACACCACATCACCTAAGGGGGGGCTTGTTGAGCAAGTAAACCCTTAGATGTAATTAGGAAAAACTTTAGCTTTTCATTCTCCTTTTTCCTTCCACTAGAAGCCGAACTTCAAGGGAGAAGAAAGACCATGTGTTGGTCGGTTTTTCTTGAGCAAAAAGCTAGAAAAAAATTAGAAGAAAAAGCTAGAAAGAAAGGAAGGGAAAGGAAGGTGTGGAGGCCGAAAATTTGGAGAGAAATTTCATAGAGGGGAAACCGGATTTCTTGAGCAAGGAGTTAGAAGAAAAAGTTTATAACCAAAGTTAGATCTAATCTCAAGAAGTAAAGGTAATCCAATCCTCCTAAACCCCTCTAGTTCTTTAATTAGGTTTTGATTCAAATTTTGTGTATTTTCATGTGGGAGAGGCCGAAAATTTGGAACCCCAATTGGAGGGGAAATCCGGACTTGTTGGCAGCCAAAGGGAAGGTATAAATCCTCTAACCCTAAGTGTTTTATTTAAATTTCATTTGGGAAATTTAAATGTATTTCAAGCTTGATTTGTATGAGCATAAGCTCATTTAATTTTCTGCCCTAATTAGGATTTTAGGGTTGTGTTTGATTGATGTATGGTGTTGCAAATCAAACGTTTTGCAAACCCTGGTTTGGTGCAAGAACACCCAAGGGTTTTGCTTTGCATGAAGATGTTTAAATGATATATGACTGCATGTGTTACGTTAGAAGCACTGCAGGTCGTCGTAGGCTCATGGCCGAGGCCGTTCGAGGTAGTGTGCACGTAAAATTTACGTAAAACGAACTTAAAACCGAAAACTGCCATTTTCGGGTAAAACTGACCAGTTTCGGGAAAAGGGAAATTTGAGGCCCTTAGAGGCCGAATTTGGAGAAACTTAAAACACGAAAGTTGTTCGGAACGATTTTTCCAAGGGGAATGCGTGAGCCGTTTTCAAAAATAAGGCCCCAATGGCCTCCGTTTACCCCAAAACCCGTGGCTGATCCCCAGACCCAGTTTTCACTCAGTTTTTCGGGATCAGCCAGTTTCAAACAAAAACTGGGACGAATCTAGGCCGAATTGGAATTTTTGCAAAACATGAAAGTTTTAGGCATTTTTCGAGAGCTACAACTTTCGTGAAGAAAACTTTTTCAGATTACGAACCGAATTTTAAACTGGGATCGTTTTTCGAAGGGTGCGCAGGGAATCCGAAAATTTCCGCACCACTAGCTTTACAAATGTTTCTAGAAAACTGTTTTTCTACTACAAACTATTGTTTTGATTATGGAAAACTGTTCCAAGGGCAGTTTTCAACCTCAAACGATTTTATAAAGCACTAATCCAAGAGTTTGGATTTTTACGATTTAAGTAAAGGATTTTTATAAGTTAAGAATGAAGTTTTGGGATTAATTTCCCTAAATTTTCCAAGGAAGGAAAATGAATTTTTCAAGTTAGAGTATAGCAAGCGATTAGTTTACGAAAAGTAACCGGGAGTTATACCCGAGTTACTGGGCTTAGCCCAAAGCCCAAGGTTGACCCAACAATAGTTGACTAACAAGTGGATTTTAGTCTAACCTTAAGGGTTAGTCAAGATAACCCTAAAGGACACCAAGATTAATAAATTGGGCTAAGATATAGGGTTACTATTTGTAACCCAGTAAGACATCTAGTATTGGGGACATACAACTAGAAATATGTAGACATGTTGGTTAGATCACCAACATTCCACGATACTAATTAGACCCTTACCTATGTCCTTCAACAAGCAGGAGGAAACCTGCAGCTGTACCCAGAGGAGAAGCAGCACTACGTATGACATAACGAGAGAGGTAAGTACAACTCCGCCTACAGCATAGGCCCTTTGTTGTTACTTGCCTGATGTGATGTGCTGATATGTGATGCCATAATGTGTTATGCTATGCTATAGCTATGATATACTAAGTTATGTTATGACATGCAATGTCATGTTTTCAGAAATGCCATGTTTTCAAAAAGGCCATGTTTTGACTAATGTTGATTATGTTATAATATTGTGACATCATGAAGCATGTTCACTAATATTAAACCATTTGGTAAGAACAAGACAAGTAGAATGTTGTGTCGTGCCGACTTGCCACAAAGGCGGGTTTAAATGGTATGGTTCATGGTTTGAGTTGGATTGGAAGGCTACCTAAACTACTCCATGTTAAACTTTGTGTTTCATGGTTTGAGTTAAAACGGACTGCCACCTTCAACCATTCCTTGGCTATGTACCACGGTACGAGCACACATGATATGTAAAGGAATAGAACTAAATTAAGTTATGAATCCATGATTGATTCATAAGAGATTATAATTGATTCATAAGAGATTATAATTGGTTCATGCACAATGATATGTTTTGTGTCGCGGATGTGATAGTTGTACTTGCTGAGCGAAAGCTCACGTCTTACGTCTATGCTGTAGGTAAGCAACCTGCCAGCAATCTCTGATGCAATACTGTGGAAGGCTGGTGCTGCGGACTGTGAAATGTGGGATGGACACTGCCACAGCTTTTGAAAAAAAAATATATATACTCTATAAAATATGTTGTAATGAAAAAGGATTTTCATATTTTCATGACATTTTAAGTAGGAAGGACGAGGTTTATGTATGTATGGCAAGCAAGTTGCCTCTTGTGGTACCAATCCACATTAGTTTGGATTTGGTCTACAACATGATTATGATGGCCTTCAAGGAAGGTTTGAAAGTTCGGTACTCTAGGAAGTACCTACCATTCAGTTGAAAGTTTTAAAAAAAAAAAAAAAAAAAAAAAAAAAAAATCTTTCCCAAATTTTCCGCAAGTTTAATTTAAGTATATAAGTAAGGTGACGACCCGGCCCATGTCTACGTAGTCGTTCCCCTACGTAGATGGTGTAAGTCGGGGCGTGACACTGGCTTTCCTTTTGCTTATTCAGATGATATTCAGCACGAAGGGCACACCTGACACATTTAGCTGTGGTGGTTGGTGGAGCAGTCCCGCTATCAACAATCACTGCAATCTCGGGTTTCAGCATCCCGATCATTCTCCTCAACCGTTCTTGTTCGTTTGGCACCATGTGGGGACAAAGACGTGCTAATTGGTTAAACCGCTTAACAGCTTCTGTCACCGATAGATTTCCTTGACGAAAGTTATTAAACTCGTCATAGTGTTCACTGGTCACAGACATGTTGAAATATTGCTCGTTAAATTCTTGGACAAAGTCTTCCCATGTCATCTGACTTATATCCCTGCTCAGTTCTATTCCTTCCCACCAGATTCTAGCATCATCCATCAAATAATAGGAAGCACACTTCACCTTCTCATTATCGGTTAAATCCATGAAATTAAGGACTAACTCAATCGACTTCAACCATCCTTGAGCTACCAAAGGGTCAGTTGAACCATTGAATTCCTTAGGCTTCATCCTCTTGAATCGCAAATACAGAGGCTCATGATTTGTTGCTACTTGAACTCCTCTATTTTGCACTGGTTGTGCAGCCGGTGGATCAATGGGGACTTCCACTCTGTTAGCATTAGCTTGTAAATTGTTAATGAGAGCCTATTGTTCCTGAACTTGCCTCTGAAGTTGAACCACCATTTCTACTAAATTAGGCTCTGCCACCGCTTCATTTTCGACTTGTCCATGACCCCTTCGTTGGTCTTGACGCAACTGCGTCATAACTTCTGCCAAGTTAGGTTCCACAGTAACCTCATCTTCGACATACCTTCGGCCATTACCACGTCCTCGAACTGCACGTCCTCGTCCGCGTACCATCTTATCTTAGCCGTCTGTTAGTAGCAAAATAGTCAATAAGAGATTTTTTTATTTTTTATTTTTGGATATCGAGTCAGGATTCAATCTTTCCATAAATAGAACATCACCTCACAACTCTTAAATTTCTATTTAAGGAAATTAATTAATTACTTACTTGAAGAAGTTTGAAGTGGATACGAGGCGATGCATGATAGGAAATAGGAAACCGCTCTGATACCATATCTGTAACGACCCCTCACGGACCGTTACAGTTGACTTCTTTTAATCATTTATCTCTTATAAAATTGCGGAAAAAAAAATTTAAGCTTGAAATAAAAATATTTACATAATGAAAAACTTTACTTAGATAATTTTAAAAAACTCTAGATTTTTTTTAAATATATCAAAAATTTAACTTCATGATTAATATATATATAAATATATATAATTTTTCTAAAACCCAATTCATGAAATAATATTTAAGTCCATATGAAACATCCAATCAAATAATAATAAACTAAAGTCTCAAAACTTTATTGAAATTAAAAATGTCCATCTCATGATCGTTCCTCCCGTTTTTCTATCACATATCGTCCCGCTATCCGCTCCAAGCTCCTCCAAGCGTTGTACCATCATAGCGCGCTAGTCACGGAAGGGTTGGGGTAGCAAATCCCAAACCAACGGTGATAAAAGTCCGCTCACCGGACAACATCATCATCATCAAGGGTGTACAACGCCATTTTAAAATATAAAATACATATACATATCATATAGATACTTTTCATCAAAACGTCATCATAGGAGAAGTATTATTTAAGGACATTATAACATCATCATCAATATCAAAACATATACTTCTCAATCTTTAATTCATGTTGCAGGTGAGAGTGTACTTACATAAACGCCTTACTTAACATTTTCAAATTTTCCGATGGTGACGCGCGATTGAGGTCTCGGGTGCTCGCCTTTAGAACCGTTCATGCCATAAATAATAAATGTAATAAAATCAACAAAAGCTCATAATAATACATCGAACACATCCATCATATCATAGCAGCGCCTAAAAAGCCTATTTCATCATTTAGTTACATCAAAACACAAAATTGAACAATTTCATGAAATTTCAAATCTTGATAGAATCTGCCAGTCAGACTTTTGTCTATTAAAAAATTTATAACAATTCATACAAAGCTCCAAATGATCTGAAACTAATTTTAAATGAAATTAGACATCCATATCTTTCTAATGGTACCTAATTTGTAAAAAATGAAGACCGTTTGGACTCTCAAAAATAGTTTTGAATTTGATTTCTAAAATTTTACAGAAACTGGCAGCCGGACCTCTGGTTATTTGAAAAATCACAAAAATTCAAATATATCTCCAAATGACCTAAAACTGATTCCAAATAAAAATAGACATCCATAGTTTTCTATCAATATCAAATTTATTAAAAACAAAGACTGTTTGGGTCCTTAAAAACAGTTTTGAAAACGCAATACTAAAATTATATAAAATCTGGCAGCCGGACCTCTGACTCTTTGAAAAATCATAAAAATTCACATATATCTCCAAACTATATGAAACTAATTTCAAATGAAAATAGACATCCAAGGCTTTCCAAAAATACTAAATTTGTGTAAAATGGAGACTGTTTGGATCCTTAAAAGCAGTTTCGAAACTTATCATAAAAATCTGGAAATCCCAGTAACAGTGGTCAAATCCGAAAATCATTAAAAATATAAATAAAATAAAATAAAATAAATAAAAAATATCATCACAATGTGTATGATTCATACACACACACACCCCCACAAAACAGCCCTACGACATGTTTATAACACATAAAATTATTCAATCATCATATCAATGAAATCATACATCAAGAAATCAAAAACCCTAATTTCGCCTTATTCACAAAATCAACCTTATCGCCATCCTTCGATCATCATTCGATAAATATTTCTCATCCTCTTTTCAAACTCACATAAAGACACTCATCAAGAAAATCATCCAATCCCTCAAAGAATCCCAAACTAAAATAAATAACAAAATCATTCTCATCATTAAACAATACCGAAACTTACCTTGAAATCCTTTGATTTTCGGTTTGGAAGAATTTAGAGGTTTGGCGGATTCTCTTTTTTTTTTTCCTCTGTGTTTGTGCGTGGGAGAGAGGCAAAAAGTGCAGACAAAGGGAATGGGAAAGAAAGGGAAAAGGAGGCTAGGGAAGTGAGGAAGAGAGAGAGCATGTAAAAAGAGAAACTTTGAAAATTATAACAAAATTTGTGAGTAATTTAATTTCAAATAAATTTTGGAATTAATTGAGATTAAATTCTTTGGTTTAATTGTCTCTTAATTGCTGTGGAATGGCTGTCATTAGGGTGTGAAAACGTGTGGGAGGAAAAGGAAACAACTAGGTTCACCTCTAGAATTTTCGCACTTACAATCACACATGGTAAACTGGTTGGTGACTAGCAGGTATCCGGATAGTATACTGGTCATAACTTCTTACTCCAATATCGGATTTGCACAAATGAGTAGGCGTTGGAAAGCTTATGAAAAGCTCTATAAGCTTATCTAAATTACAGAATAATTTTCGACATGTAAAGATTCATAATTGAGTTGGAAATTAACATCATATAAAATAAGCCTTTTTTCGGATATCATACTTTCCCCCTTTTTTTTATTTATTTAAATATTAACATCATCACAAATACTACATACCATATATATATATATATATATATATTTAAGCCATCACACAAAATTATCAAGTCATTATAAAAAATTTCATCAATTTGGCATGAACTTTGTTCTAGCACATCGAGTCATCGTCGCGTCACCTGTGAAAAATAATTCAATGTAACATTAGAATTAAGAAATTGCTATCTCATCACATATCTATGTTAATTCTAATGCTAATTCTCTAACGTTAAAGTTAGATAGCATTTGGGGCGTTACACTTTGTATTTTTTTTATCCAGTTTATTCAAGTGATTTTTGTGTTTAATCTTTGTTGATTGACTGGCCATCAATTGGTGAGGAAAATAAACTAGAATTAATTCTGGGAAGGTTAATTTTGGTTGGATCTAGCTTGAATGATATAAGTGTATGATATAGGAATATATTATTACCTTGTACAACCTATTAAAATTGGTGTTTAAACTTAAGTTTGGAAAACTGAGATGCATAGGAATTCGTTGATTTTGGTTTGAAGAATTAAAGGCATAAATCTTTCGGAAGAGGATTTTGTAGAATTTTAGGTTGACTGGAGTAACTTTGCTATAGCATTCCTACAGCATTTGCAGTCAGATTTGCAACTGATGGGAAATCAGTAATCCTAGCCATTACCCATCCTTGATTCACAGTTTGAACCTTTGATATTGTTACATTTTCCCTTTTGCTTGCATTTTTATTTACACCCATTAGTTTATAATTACTTTTTATAATTTTCGTATTCAAATCAATTTCCAATTTGTTCTAGATTGATTGTTTTCTATAATTAAATTTTTGATAATATAATCCCTGTGGAGACGATACTCTACTCACTATTATATTACTTGTTCGATTACGTGCACTTGCGTAGTATTTTCGCATATATATTTTTGGCGAACAATAGGTTAAGCATACACTTATTGCCTTATATCTGCCTTTGGTATAAGAGGAAATATTATTTCTCATTAATTAGTAGAGAATAATTCCTTGAATTATTCAATCAGCGCTTGGAAAGGCTACTTTTGATGTGTTGCAAAGGAGAAGGCTCTATGCTTGCATAATTGTCCGCTTGATGTGTTTTGTGGAAAGAATGCACGAGACAACGAAGAAAAGTTGGTCCTAGTGAAGAATTTAGTTGATCGGTGGCCGTAATAAGGGGTCTAGAACCGGTCAACTAGTTCATACTATTCCATATCCATACCAACGTAGATTTTTTTTAAATATCTTTTTGTGGAATTGATTATATGAAAATATGAAAAATGTAAACATAAAATTACAAGGACACTAATACATAAAATTGACAGATTAGTTTCGGATTAAACTCAAGAATTTATAATGAAAACTTTTCAGATATTACAAAAGTTCTGACAAAAAGGTCACCTACTCATTGGGTGACTAATCACAAACTAAAGTGACTACTAAAATCTTGATTGTCACCCATTTTAAGCCCGTGACAGATGTTAACATAGGACTAGTGATCATCCAGTAAGTGACTCGAACTACTTATGATGAGTTACTCTAATCAACAAACAGTAATGATATTTTTAATCATTCCAAATAAATAAAGGGAAAAAGTAGAGGCACAAATATAATATTATTTGACAATGATATGAATCTTTTGTATAGTTAAGACAAAGAACTATCTCAAGAGATAAATTGCTCATATATAAGTCTATATGTTTGAGAGTCGCAATGTTTGTTTCAAGCTGGAAAAACCCAAATGTGGATAGGGAATATAACTGAATTGGTATTTGAAAAAAGAAAAGAAAAGAAAAGAAAAGAAAATCCATGTGATGCAAATAATGTTGGAAAAATTATGAAAACAGAGACTTGAAACACGAAACGAATATGCTTTCCTTAAAGCGTTATTTACCCCCTATTAGAAAGAGATTGCTTTGGATTGAACATCAAATCGCTTTCAAGATATGATAAGCCTTTGAACGAATTTTAACACTAAGCAAAAGTGAAAATTCAAGTAGAAAAAATAGGACAATATTTCTGAAAGAATAACAATTGGAGAGAGAGAGAATTTGAATTTTTAGTTTTTTGAAATTTGATTTCTCTACAACTCTTTATAGAAATCTGACAATTTTTGGTAACACTACCCTTTGGGAAACAACTGCCATTAACGTATCTTTTATGAGAAAATGAAACTCTTCTAAAGATTTTATATGTTTTCAAATCGAAAAAAATATAAAAAATTTATTTAATAACAGTTTAATCACAACGCACTACTACAGAATGTGGATTACACGACGGTTTTTTAACCGTCGTGTAATAGGCAAAAATAGGACTTAACTGAAGGATTTTAAGCATTTTCCACGACGATTTTTTAAAAAACGGTCGTGGAAACTCCGTCGTGGAATCTATATTTTGTAGTAGTGACGTGTCATGTGTCACGTACCCAAGTGCGAAGTGCGCCTAAGAAGAACCAAAAGGGCCTCTATAGCCTCACTGCCCACGCCACGTGTGCATGTGCGAGCCACACAGACACCACATAGACACTTTTACATGTCACTAAATTAACCTTTCAAGGTGAGACAGACTTATAGAGTATTCTATATCTCATTCTTTTCCATGTGGGACTTTTTATATTAGTTGTCAATACCCAACAATTATACTAAGTTTATATATGAACAAAACCCAACAAATATTTCTATTTAAATTCAATTTGAATTGACAACGTAAGTAGTTAATGTCTTAGAGGGAAATGAGAAGGGCCTGGCGGAGGCACGTGCCTCCACGGTAAAAAAGTTTAAAAACATTTATTTGTTTTGTAGTTCCTAAATTTATGGTTTTTTATAAACTACTTGTGTCTACATTAACTGTCATCCAGATTTTTACTATCTCAATCATTTTTTTTTTGCCCCACCACTAACTACAACAACTATCTCTTTCTTGTAATGATTTCTCACTTACGAATTTTTTGATACCAATGACAATAAAGTTAATATGTAGAGATATCAATTTGTCGATAAGACGAGAACAATTATAATGTCTTTTTTTATTCGATAAAAATTTCATTACAAAAAAGGGTTGGAAAGTTTACTTGATTTTCATGTTATCAATTTGTAATTTTTATCTTTAATTGTGCTCTAACTAAGCTCAAAATCTGACTCCGTCTTGATTAATATGTTACCAGTCAACATTCTTGTCTGCAATTAGAGCATTTGCACTAGGAACACACAAGTATCATACCGATTATCGTATTTGTAATACACAACATGATGCAAACGAAGCTGCACAACCACAACCACGTATACAAGAGGGGGAACTCACACGTGGGCTTGGAGGGACTCAAGGGCAGCATTCACTTGATCCATTAAGCTTGCCAATTGTGCTAATTACTAGATTTAGAGCCAAGCGATTTAAAGAAGCATTGAATGGGCTGATTCAAGAAGTTTGTGTAATACCTAGATTTTTCATGTCACTAATTTCTTCTTTAAGAAATTAGATTCTATGCCATGAAGGTATTTATGAAAAAGTTCAAGTAAGAGCTTTTGTTTGATTATGTGAATTCTTTTGGGTCAGTAAGACTCAAAATAGGTTTTAAGGTTAGAAAACGCTCTTTCAAGTCGAAAAGGACGAAAAAGGACGTAATTTCGGAAAAAGTCAAAGTTTGACTGAAAAAGTCAAATTTGACCAAGAAAGTCAAATTTTGACCAAGAGTGGTCAATGGGATTGACTTGGCAGTATGGTATGATGCAGTATGAGAAAATACTGTAAACTATGTCAGTATGGGCGAGATAGCTCAAATAGGCTTTAAAACCACCTTAGGAAATCAAGCACACCTAGTTAAGGTCAAGGGCAAAAGAACGTGAAAATATGGAAAACTTGGTCACCAAGTAACCCATTGGGGCCGGTCACATGCAGGGGCAAAAATGTCAAAATTTTCACTTTTGGGGCAAAAGTGCAAATTTTGGAAAATTGATGATGTAAGCACATGATGTCATCAAGATGATGTCATCATGATGAGATAAGCTTGGCTTGTTCACCAAGAAAGCAACCGGCCACCTAGGGGGCATTTTTGTAAGAATTTTGCCTTTTGGGGCAAAAGTGTAATTTTTAGAGATTAGTGATGTAAGCATGATGTAAGCACATGATGTCATCAAGATGATGTCATCATGATGAGGTAAGCAAAACTTGGGCTCCAAGGCAGCCAATGACCGGCCAACACCTAGAGCTAGAGGGCATAAATGCAAGAATTTAAACTTTTGGGGCCAAAGTGTAAATTTTGAAAATTGGGTGATGTAAGCATGTGATGTCACCAAGATGAGGTCATCTTGCCTTGCTCTCCAAGTGACAGCCGGCCATCTTGACACCTAGCATGCCAATTGCATGATTTTCTCAAAATTTAGGGGCTAAAATGTAATTTTTGGAAAGTTTGCATTTGCCTATAAATAGGGGTGGCATTTAATCATTTAAATCAGAAAATTTGGCCAAACTCTTGCCATTTTTATGCAGAAAAATCCGAGAGAGAGAGGAGGAGAGAAACCAAGAGAGAACCAAGAGGAAAAAATTGGAAAAAGCCAAGGGAGGCTAGTTAGTGCGCATGTTCGGTTTCAAGCTAGAAACCAAGGGCAAATCTGGAAATTTTGGACCCAATTTCTGGGCAGTGGCCGTGCAGGGTTGAGGAAGAAAGGGGTGAAAAATTTTGGTGCCATTTGGAGAGCTAGAGCAGAGTGTTTGGAGAGCCAAAAGGGAGGGAGATTTCGGTTTGCCTACCCTAACCCATCCCTAGGGTTAGCTAAGGTAAAACTCCCTCAAACCCTAACATTTTTCCATGCAAGTTAGATGGGATATTTATGTGTATGTTTGTATGTGCATGGCTGAAAATTGGAACCCCATTTGGAGGGGAAATCCGGACTTGTTGGCAGCCAAAAGGGAGGAGTAAGGAAGTTTGGAATCCAAGCTAGTAAACCAACTTCCAAACCCTAGAGGTAAACCCTAAAACCATAAGCTTTTGGTTTGAGATTTAATGTGGAAATTTAAGTGTATTTCCAAGTCCAATATGTAAGAGCATAAGCTCAAAGTTTTATGGTTAATGCCCTAGACTAGGTGTGGTGCTTGATTAGGGTGTTGCTTAAGGGTGGTTGCTTATGGTTTTGTTTATGCTTGTGTGCATTATATTTGTGCTTGTTGCATGCTAGGATTGCATGGCTTTATGGTTGGTATGTTCCCTATTAGTGTGCAGCCGGTTGTGGCTTGTGTGTATGGTTATTAGAGCTAGCCATGGTTCGGCTCGAATGCATGTATGAAATGTGATGCAACTCTAGTTCATGCAACCCTAGGTTTGTGTAGATTTGGTTTGGGTTGCATGGCTGCGTTAGAATCACGTGTTGATTCATGTGGGACGTTAGTTAACGCTGCATGTTGGTTACTTAGGCTCCCGCGTGATCGGTTGAGTTAGTTCCGCGAAGTAGGACGCGTAAAACCGAGTAAGCACAAAAACTGGCAGATTCGGATCAAATCTGCCCAGTTTTTGGAAAAGTGAAATATAAGGCCTTTAGAGGCCGAATTGGGAAAAACGTAAAACATAAAAGTTGTTCGGAAGAGGTTTTCCTAGGGGACAGCGTGAACCGTTTCCCAAAATGAGACCCCAATGGCCTCCGTTTACCCCAAAACCCGTGGCTGATCCCCAGACCCAGTTTTCACTCAGTTTTTCGGGGTCAGCCAGTTTCAAACAAAAACTGGGACGAATCTAGGCCGAATTGGAATTTTTGTAAAACACGAAAGTTTTAGGATTTTTCGAGAGCTACAACTTTCGTGAAGAAAACTTTTTCAGATTACGAACTGATTTTTAAACTGGGATTCTTTTTCGGAGGGTGAGCAGGGAATCCGAAAATTCCTGCACCATTAGCTTTATAAATGTTTCTAGAAAACTGTTTTTCTACTACAAACTATTGTTTTGATTATGGAAAACTGTTCCAAGGGCAGTTTTCAACCTCAAATGATGTTATAAAGCACTAATCCAAGAGTTTGGATTTTTACGATTTAAGTAAAGCATTTTTATAAGTTAAGAAAGAAGTTTTGGGATTAATTTCCCTAAATTTTTCCAAGTAAGGAAAATGAATTTTGCAAGCTAGAGTATAGCAAGCGATTAGTTTACGAAAGGTAACCGGGAGTTATACCCGAGTTACTGGATCAAGCCCAAGGCCCAAAGATTGACCCAACGATGGTTGACCAGAGTTGACCGAAATTGACCATTGTTAACCATAGTTAACTTTGGTTGACTAACAAGTGGATTTTAGTTTGACCTTAAGGGTTACCCAATATAACCCTAAAGGATACCCGTTTGAGCTAAGATACTGGGTTAGGAAAGTAACCTAATGATTTGTGGATTAAGGATGAAGCCCAGGGTTGGAAGATGATCTAACCCTAATGGTATGTTATGTTATGGGCTTAGTACACAAGGTTATCCAATGTAACCAAGTAAGACGTTATGCACAAGGGACATACAACTAAGACCATGTAAGGTAAGCATGTTGGTTAGGTCACCAACATTTCATGAGTTTAAGTTAGACAATGTCTTTTATCGAGCATGATAGAACCTGCAGCTGTACCGGAAAAGGAACAGCGTTAGTTGGGACAATAAATCAAGAGCATAGGACGGAAGGTAAGTACAACTCCGCCTACAGCATGAACACATGTTTGTTTGCATATGATGTTTTTAAGAAATCATGAATAGTATTTCATGATTTATGATGTTATGAAGTAGTACGTTTATGTTAAGATGTGTTATGACATGATGATACGTTAAGTATGTCCATGTTTCATGTTCAGATGTAGTATGTTATGAAGTATGTTATGTTATGTATGATGTTACGTTAAGACGCAGTATGTCCATATTTCATGTTAAGTTATGAGATAGTACGTTATGATAAAGTATGTTATGTTTTATGTTTGATATCTTGGCATCATGAAGCATGCTCACTGATTATGAATCATATAGTAAGAATAAGTTCTTAAGATACGAGATAAGTTAAGTAAAGATTGTTGTGTTGTACTGGCTTGTCTTTGTGGTGGGTTCAAATGGTATATTCCATGGTTTGACTTGGATTGGATTGGCTGCCTTCACTACTCCATGTTAAACGTCTTGTTTCATGGTTTGAGTTGGATTGGACGGACCGCCTTCAACCACTCCATGGTTATGTACCACAGTACATGCGCACATGTTATAGAGTAAGATAATAAGGAACCATAATTGATTAATAAGAAATCATAACCTGTTCATGCATTTTGTGTTTCAGTTGCATGCGGATTGAATATTGTGCTTACTGGGCTTTTAGCTCATTACTTACGTTCATGCTGTAGGTAAGCTACCTACCGGCAATACCTGATACGAGACTGTGGAAAGACGGTGCTGCGGACTGTGAAATATGGGATGGACACCACCACGGATTTC
>VYVB01000714.1:0-69547 GCA_009761775.1 Ficus carica | reverse complement strand
CCCAAGGAATCTTGATAAGTTCGGATAAGTTTCTTCAAGAACTCAAGAAGAATAACTCACAATATGAATAAACATCAAAAATCTTCTATTCCATAATCTGAAATCTGCCTTTATGTAGGCAAAGTTACAATTTGTAAAATTCCTAATCTACCCTTAAGGATTACATGCCTAAAAATCAGATTTATCAACTAAAAATTAATAAAATTCGGAATTAAAATAGTGCCTAAATTCAAATTTTAAACTAGAACTTTAAAACTCAAATAGGATTACAAGAAATCAAATCTTGATCAGATCTTATGAAGTTCTTGAATTTTGATTTGAATCTTGAACTTCTTGAAACTTGAAAACGTAATCTTGCCATGATTCTGTTGGGAAAAATGTCCACAACAGCTTGCGTCCTCCTTGCACGTTTATCCACATCTTCCCCCCCCCCCCCCTCTTGAGAAGGATTTGTCCTCAAATCAACACCTCCTTGGTGCATCAACTTGGAACGTCTTTGTGCATGAAATCTTTCTTTCCTCATTTGTGACCAACCCCAATCTCCAGGTTCAAAAACCAGCCTGTGAAATCCTTTGTGAAGTTGCTTTACGTGCTGTTCTGTTCTCCCCCCAATGTTGATCCGTTTTAAAATCAACGCACGTTTAACCTCACTTGTTGTTGCATAGAAATTGCTTTGTTTTCTCTTAGTTTTAACCTCCTTGGCGGCGTAGTTCTTCTCCCCGTTTTCTTCCTCACCGGATTCGACATTACTTCCATTATGCATTTCCTCTCTCCTCTTCGCACTCGATTTTTGCAACATCAGTTGATCCTCATAGACTTGTTTTGTCGTCATCGGAGCTAGAGTGATTGTCCGGTGATTGTGTATGAATGAGTACTTGTTGGTGAAGCCGTCATGATGCTCTCGTCGGTCAAATTGCCATGGTCTTCCTAAGAGAAGATGTCCAGCTTGCATTGGAACCACATCGCACAATACTTCATCCTCATACTTCCCAATTCAAAACGGTACAAGAACCTGCTTTGTAACCCTCGCCTCACCACTATCGTTCATCCATTGTAGCTTGTATGGACGAGGGTGCTTAAGTGTTATGAGCTCCAGCTTTTCAACCATGGAAGTACTAGCAACATTAGTGCAACTACCACCATCGATAATAACACTACATACCTGATAAGAACCTCGCCAATATGCTGACGAAACCCGTTATCATAAAAAGACACCAAGACCGTTTCTACTTCAGATTCGGATGGAAATCACCGCGACCCGTTGCTTATATCGAAGCAAGAACCTTGGTATATCGAAGACGCCACAATCAAGGATGGAAGGCTTGACTGATAAGTCGGTTTTGAACTCCACGGAAGATTCCGATAAGTTCGAATAGTTCGTCAAAGAACCAAAGAAAGAATTCACCTCTCTAGAAAAATGATTGTCATCCCCTTCATTAACCTTAAAAATGCCTATTTATAGGCCACATTACAATCAGAAAATACCAAGAAAATTCGTCCAAAAAAATCAGAGGAAAATTGCCTAAAACTAGAAAAGGAAAGTTGACAAATTCAAAGGTAGTAACTAACCCTAGTTCACCCTAAAATAAAAACCAACTAAAAAGGAATGTTTTAAAGGCTGATTATCAGCCAATTACATGCCCAAACTTTAAGGGAAAGAGCAATAAAGTCATTTTTTGACAACTTGCACAAACAGATCAGCCACATGTGCCAACAATGGAAAAGTTTCCGAAAATTCTTCATTAGCCTAGATCATGCCAAATTCGTGGACTCTTCTAGAATCTGGATCAAATTGATGCACCTTTGAGGTTGACGTGATCCTTGGTCAATGGGCTTGCACAAATTGACTTGATTCCAAATTTCATAAATCAGCCCATTTAATACTTCCTTGAATTTCTTAGCACGGGCTCTTGTAATTGGACCAACAGGAACTTGAATTGGGTCAGCCACCTTCCATGCATTTGAGCTCTCCATGTCTCCATCATTCCCCTCCTCTTGAAAAGGATTTGTCCTCAAATCATCTCCTGCATCAAAGGGACTTAAATCAGAAACATTGAAGGTAGCACTTACATTATACTCACCTGGCAGATCCAATTTGTAAGCATTGTCATTGATTCTTTCAACGACTTGAAATGGACCATCTCCTCGTGGTAGCACTTTGACTTCCTTTGTTCCGGGAAAACGCCCTTTCTAAAGTGCAAACCATACCCAATCTCCTGGTTCGAAAAATTAGCTTGTGTCGCCCCTTATTGGCTTGCTTTGCATATTGTTCGTTCTTCGCTCAATGTTGAGTCTTGCTTTCTCATGAATCTGCTTAACAAGATCAAGCCTTCCTTTTGCCATCTAAATTAACACGCTCAGAACAGGTAATGGTGATAAGTCCAATGGAGACAATGGATTAAAACCATAAACAATCTCAAAAGGTGAATACATAGTAGCAGAATGGACAGAACGATTATATGCAAACTCAACATGCGGGTAAACAGTCCTTCCCATGTCTTAATGTTCTTACTAATGATCGCCCTAACAAAGTTGACAAAGTCCTATTTACTACCTCAGTTTGACCATCAGTTTGTGGGTGACAAGTAGTAGAAACAACAATTTTGTACCTAACTTACCCCACAAAGTCTTCCAAAAGTAGCTCAAAAACTTAGTATCTCTATCCGAAACAATTGTCTAGGCATTCCATGTATCCTCACAATCTCCCGAAGAACAAGTCAGCGACATGCGAAGCATCATCAGTTTTATGACAGGGAATAAAATGTTGCCATCTTAGAAAATCGATCTACAACCACAAACACACTATCCTTCCCTCGTTTGGTCCTAGGTAAACCTAACACAAAGTCCATTGAAATATCAGTCCAAGGCTCACTAGGAATTGGTAAAGGTGTGTACAAACCATGGGGTTGTGCTCTCGATTTAGCTTGCTTACACGTGACCACATCTACCACAAATCCTTGCAACATCTCTTTTCATATGTGGCCAAAAGAAGTGTTCCTGCAAAACAGCTAAAGTTTTAGCAATCCCAAAATGCCCCATCAATCCACACCATGGGATTCCCTCACTAATAGATCTCTCAAAGAACAATTAGGCACACAAAGCTTATTCTCACGAAACAAAAATCCATCATGCCTATAAAATTTTCCCACTGCGTTTTTCTCACAAGCTTGATATTCCTTACTAAAATCTTGGTCCAAAGTGTATAAATCCTTAATATGCTCAAAACCAAGTAGTTTTAGCATCAAGAATAGAAAGTAATGCGTACCTGCGAGAAAGTGCATCCGCAACCACATTTTCCTTACCTTGCTTGTATCGAATGACGTAGGGAAATGTCTCGATGAATTCAACCCAGCGGGCATGCCTTTTGTTCAACTTTTGTTGCCCCTTCAAATGTTTCAATGACTCGTGATCAGTGTGAATCACGAATTCCTTGGGCCATAAGTAATGTTGCCAAGTCTTCAATGCTCGAACCAACGCGTACAACTCCTTGTCATAAGTTGGGTAATTTAGTGTTGCCCCACTCAATTTTTCGCTGAAATACGCGATTGGTCGTCCTCCTTGCATCAGCACGGCACCTATACCTACACCAGAAGCATCACATTCAATTTCAAATGTTTAGAAAAATCTGGTAAAGCAAGTAAAGAGCATGAGTAAGCTTATGCTTAATAAGCTGAAACGCCTTCTCTTGTTCTTCTCCCCACTTGAACCCAACGTTCTTTTGATTACTTCTGTGAGCGGTGCAGCCAAAGTACTGAAATCCCTTACAAATCAGCCGGTAAAAGCTGGCAAGTCCATGAAAACTCCTTACATCTCCAATGCTTGTGGGACTTCGGCCACTCTTGGATTGCCCGAATCTTTTTCCTCATCAACCTGTATACCTTGAGCACTAACAACAAAAACCAAGAACACAAAGCTTTTCCGTGCAAAAGGCACACTTCTTAACATTAGCATACAACTTTTCCTTCCGTAAAACATCTAAAACAAGTTTCAAATGTTCAATATGATCATCCAAGTTGCTGCTATAGATCAGAATATCATCAAAATAAACTACAACAAACTTCCGATAAAAGCTCGCAAAACATGGTTCATTAAACGCATAAATGTGCTAGGTGCATTGGTTAAACCAAAAGGCATTACCAACCACTCATACAAACCTTGTTTTGTTTTGAAAGCCGTCTTTCCACTCATCTCCTTCTTTCATGCGAATTTGATGATATCCACTTTTCAGATCAATTTTAGAAAATACACAAGCACCATGCAATTCATCTAACATGTCATCCAAGCGAGGAATGGGATGTCGATACTTTACCGTGATGTTGTTGATGGCTCGACAATCAACGCACATCCTCCAAGTCCCATCCTTCTTAGGCACAAGTAAAACTGGTACGGCAGCACGGGCTCATGCTTTCTCTCACGTATCCCTTCTCCATTAACTCACTTACTTGTCGTTGGAGTTCCTTCGTCTCTCGGGATTACTCCTATATGCTGGTCGGTTTGGAATAGCAGCTCCGGGTACGAAATCAATTTGATGCTCAATCCCGCGGATTGGAGGTAATCCTTGCGGTGTTTCCTCGGGAAAGACATCCTCATAATCCTGCAAAGAGGAACAACAGAAACTATGCAAGGGAGAATCAAAATCATTAGTGTTTAACAACGCCTCCTTGTACACGAGTAAAATCATTGGCTGATTAGAACACAAAGCTCTCTTCACATCACTCATTCTTGCATAGAAATTCGTTTTTCTCTCAATTTTTACCTCAGTGGCCGAATCTTCTTTTTTATTGACCCTCTCATTTTTCTCTCCTTTACTCTCCTTTCTTCTCGGCCTCTCTATTTTTTTTCCTCTCTGGCCGAACTCTCTCTCCGCACTCCAACACTCGGTGTTTTTATCCTCTTTCGCTTTCTTTTTCTCATTCTCTCCTTTTTGTTCACTCTCCTTTTGTAACCTCACTTGATCTTCGTGAACCTGTTTAGGTGTCATTGGTACAAGAGTGAACGTTCTTTGGTTGTGCACAACAGAATATTTATTGGTATAACCATCATGTTTGACTTGACGATCAAACTGCCACGGTCGTCCTAATAACAAGTGCCCGGCTTGCATTGGAACTACATCGCACAAAACTTCGTCTTCATATCTACCAATGCGAAACGAAATTAGCGCTTGTTTGGTTACCTTTACCTCGCCACTATCATTTAACCACTGCAACTTGTATGGCCGAGGATGCTTGGTCGTTGGCAGCCCTAATTTATCAACCATAGTAGTGCTAGCAACATTCGTACAACTACCTCCATCAATTATCACACAACATACCTTATTCCGCACGTGGCACCTAGTGTGAAAAAATGTTCTCACGTTGCTCTTCTTCGTCCTCTTTGGCTTGCAAAACTAAGGGCTCGTCGAGTAACCAACAACTCACCTTGGGCAGCAAATTCTTCTTCATCCACGTCCTCCAAAGGTGGCATGGAGTCCTTGTCCGATTCGTCGTCCGTAACAACCTCTCCGTCGTCCCGTAACACCATCACCCTTTTGTTCGGACATTGACTTAAATATGACCCCTACCTTGACACTTGAAACATTTAATATCACGGTTTCGAGAAGTGGACAAATCATTTTTACCTGGTTTGGAGGGCTAATAGTTGCTGGTTTTGGCTCGAATTTGGGCCTCGCAATCGAACTTCTCTTCTTTCTTCCCATAATTCGGCTTCCATGTAGAATGTCCCGAATTAATATTCGAACGTGAATTACCACCTCCTCTTGAGCTGCCGTTCTACCGTGATAGCCATGTGCACCATGTCTTCTATCTCCACGTAATGTTGCAATTCCACCCTATCTTGAATGTCCGCATTTAGCCCCTGCAAAAATCTCGCCATTGTTGCTTCTCGATCTTCTTCAACATTGGCTCGTATCATGGCTATTCTCCATCTCTTGATAATACTCCTCCACGCTCCTATTTCCTTGCCTAAGTCCTTGCAACTTCTTGTACAATTCCCGGTAGTACTGGCTGGGCACAAAACGTTTCTCATCACCGTTTTCATCTCCTCCCAAGTCTCAATCGGGTGCTCTCGGTTCCGTCGCCTATTCATCACCAACTGATCCCACCACAACAATCGCATAATCCGAGAATTCAATGGCAGGCAAGCTTAACCTTCTTTAATTCCGAATAATTATGGCAATCAAACACTAATTCCACCTTCTTTTCCCACTCTAAATAAACTTCGGGGTCGTTTTTCCCTTGAAATGACGGAATCTTCATCTTAATACCGCCGATGTTATTGTCTTCCCGGTTCCTAGCTTTCTCTATTCCCATTTCCATGCCCTAAACCTGCCCCTATTAATTGGTGGTTCCTCAACACTTCCAACTCTTCATCCGAAATATCACGTCCACCCCTACGCCTGTTTTGCACGTTTAATGGCTGCCTATTACGTGTTCTAGCATCAACCTCATCTAATTTCTCCTGAATAGGCTCTAATGCACGTGTCAACAACCGCTCCATGTGCCCCATTAATGCTTGCAGTTGGAGATTTGGAACGTTTTGTTGTGGAAGGTCATCTTCAGCTTCGCTTTCTTGATTTGGATTCATTTTTTTTTAACCTGCAGAATGACGTTAGATAAAAAAAAAAAAGAAGAAGACAAAAGAAGGACCTCACTTCTCTCCCTCACGTGTTTCTCTCAAATAATTGATCACTCTGTTCACTCGTGTTTCACTTGATTTAATGGCTTTTACCCTCGAATGATCTCACCACTCTTGCCTTTTTCCACTCCTTATTCTCCTTTTGATTCTTTTGGAGCTACACCAAACAACAATCAAAATCTGTCCACGCACAAATCAAACTAGCTGCTCTTTTTTTTTTTTTTTTTTTTTGACAAATTCGACCAGACTAGTTAAAAAGGAAACTAGAACCAGAAATTTCTATCTAGAAACAAATTCAGAAACAAACAAAACTTTCTTTTTTTTTTTTTTTGACAAATTTCTTTCTGTTCTTTTCTTTTCTGCCTTTATTTTTTTTTTTTTGACGTTTTTTTTTTTTTTTTTTTTTTTTGAACAATCAGGAACTGAAATACACTAGAATTCAGACAAAAAGAAAATTTAAAAGATACGCAAACCTG
The DNA here is from genome assembly GCA_009761775.1 of Ficus carica. Taxonomy (NCBI): domain Eukaryota; kingdom Viridiplantae; phylum Streptophyta; class Magnoliopsida; order Rosales; family Moraceae; genus Ficus; species Ficus carica. Next base: position 62,438 of record VYVB01000714.1, on the reverse strand, counting down.
AGAGAAACTTGGCTCTGATACCAAATGATAAGAACCTCGCCAAATGCTGACGAAACCCGTTATCAATAAAAAGACACCAAGACCGTTTCTACTTCAGATTCGGATGGAAATCACCGCGACCCGTTGCTTATATCGAAGCAAGAACCTTGGTATATCGAAGACGCCACAATCAAGGATGGAAGGCTTGACCGATAAGTCGGTTTTGAACTCCACGGAAGATTCCGATAAGTTCGAATAGTTCGTCAAAGAACCAAAGAAAGAATTCACCTCTCTAGAAAAATGATTATCATCCCCTTCATTAACCTTAAAAATGCCTATTTATAGGCCACATTACAATCAGAAAATACCTAGAAAATTCGTCCAAAAAAATCAGAGGAAAATTGCCTAAAACTAGAAAAGGAAAGTTGACAAATTCAAAGGTAGTAACTAACCCTAGTTCACCCTAAAATAAAAACCAACTAAAAAGGAATGTTTTAAAGGCTGATTATCAGCCAATTACATGCCCAAGACTTAAGGGAAAGAGCAATAAAGTCATTTTTTGACAACTTGCACAAACAGATCAGCCACATGTGCCAACAATGGAAAAGTTTCCGAAAATTCTTCATTAGCCTAGATCATGCCAAATTCGTGGACTCTTCTAGAATCAGGATCAAATTGATGCACCTTTGAGGTTGACGTGATCCTTGGTCAATGGGCTTGCACAAATTGACTTGATTCCAAATTTCATAAATCAGCCCATTTAATACTTCCTTGAATTTCTTAGCACGGGCTCTTGTAATTGGACCAACAGGAACTTGAATTGGGTCAGCCACCTTCCATGCATTTGAGCTCTCCATGTCTCCATCAATACCTTGCCTTTCACGTGGCAACGAGTGTGGAAGATATTCTCCCGTTGTACTTCTTCTTCTCTTCTTTGGCTTGCAAACTCAAGGCTCGTCGTGCGACTAGTCCAAGCATCTCACCCTGATCGGCCTCGAACTCCTCATCCCCAGTTGGGGCGTCCTCCAATGGTGGCATATCCTCTAGAGCAGCTTCATCCTCGGATTCAATTTCACCATTTTCTCGGATCACCATAACTCGTTTGTTTGGACATTGGCTTGCTATGTGCCCTATCCCCTGACTTGAAACACCTAATCTCACTATTACGAGTCGAAGTAGGGCTGAATTACCTTGCGAGGCGTAGTAGAGCGTAGTAGTAGTAACGGTGACTGGTTTGGGTTCAGGTTTGGCCTTGGACGTGGACTGGTTTTCCTCTTTCATTGGGTGGTTCGACCTCCAAGGTGCTGCGCTTGAAGTTTGTGGGAATGGCCTTGGTCGTGTACCACCCCTCTTCAGTTGCCTCTCAACCTTGATTGCCATATGCACCAAATCCTCCAATTCCACATAATGGTGCAGCTCGATGTGTTAGCAATCTCTCGGTTTAATCCATTCAAAAATCTGGCCATTGTCGCACTCCCGATCCTCCTCCACATGGCTCTAACCATCGCCATCTCCATCCTCTTTATAATATTCATCACGCTTCGGTTACCTTGATGGAGAACCTTGCAGCTTGAGGTATAGATACCAGGTAGTAGTGGCTTGGTACAAATCGTTGTCTCATTAATCTCTTCATCTCATCCCAAGTTTCAATAGGACGTTCTCCGCTCCGTCTCCTATTGATGCACAACTGATCCCACCATACAATAGCGTAATCAGTAAATTCAATTGCTGCTAAGTTTATCTTCTTTAGTTCGGAGTAGTTGTGGCAATCGAAAACCACTCCATCTTCTTTTCCCACTCGAGTATGCTTCGGGATCACTATTTCCTTGAAACGCAGGGAATTTCATCTTGATACTTCCTAAGTTGTTATCCACCCGGTTCCTAGCTTCTCTATCACGGCCATATCTCCTATGGCTGCCACGGACATCCTATCAAACTCCTCCTCTAAATAGTCCGCCTTCAAATTCACCAACTTCGTCAATTTCCCTTTGATGCAATATGTTCTCCTTGGGGCGTTCGGTGCAAAACGGTGGGCTGTCGCTGTTGTGTTCCCCTCTTCTACCCTATCCAACCTCTTATTTATATGCTCGAACTCTACCCTCATCATCCGTCTCATCTCCCCAATACCGCTTGCATCTGCAGCTTTGGAAGATTGGTTGGTGGAAGCTCTTCGTTTGTGTTCTTCTCTTGATCTTGCGACATGATTGAAATTCTGGCAAACAGGTTAGAACAGTATGGAAAAAAAAAACAAGGACCTTACTACACTCCCTTAAGTGTTTCGCTCGAAGAATAATTTACTCAAATTCCTCGTGTTTCACTCAAAGTTAATTGGCTTTTAACCCTCTGATGGACTCACACACTCTGCCTTTTTCCACTCATATTCTTCTTTTAGTTCTTTCAAAACTAATCAAAACAAGGGTACCAAGAACTCAAGCAGTAGATAATATAACGGCAAGCGAATCAAATCGATCAAATTCGTCACGGTTTTTTTTTTAAATTTTTTTCAATGCCCAGACATGGCTTGTGGTAAAATAAGAGGTTCTAGAACGTAAAAAAATAGGATTAAACTCAATTTTCGGTTTTTTTTTTTTTTTTTTTTTGTGTAAACCTTGTGGGAATTGGATTAGGGTTTCTAATTCCTAAAAGAACTCAAACTCAAAGCAGTAATCCAACTCTGAATCAAAAACTAATATCAGTTATTTAAGAAAAAAAAAAAACAAGATTTTTTTTTTTTTTTTTGATGTAGCAGAACTTTTTTTTTTTTTTTTTATAACAAAAATTTTTTTTTGGACGAATTTTGTTTTGTTTTTTTTTTTAATAGAAGAACGAATTAGAAGAAAAGAAAAGCGAGATAAGGATAGGCAAACCGGAGGAACCGAGGCTCTGATACCAACTGTACGAACCACGTCAACAACGTGACGAAACCCGATACCAAATCTGGAAACGGAAACCCAAGATCTTTCAAGTTTGATGGAAAACCGCGACCTGTTGCTTAGCGAAGCAAGAACCTTTGTATGGTGAAGACTGCCACAAACGGTTATGGAAACTCCGTTTGATAAGTCGATTTGAGCGCCACAAGGAATCCTTGATAAGTTCGGATAAGTTCTTCAAGAACTCAAGAAGAATAACTCACATATGAATAAACATCAAAAATCTTCTATTCATAATCTGAAATCTGCCTTTATGTAGGCAAAGTTACAATTTGTAAAATTCCTAATCTACCCTTAAGGATTTACATGCATAAAAATCAGATTATATCAACTAAAAATTAAATAAAATTCGGAATTAAATAGTGCCTAAATTCAAATTTTAAACTAGAACTTTAAAACTCAAATAGGATACAAAGGAAATCAAATCTTGATCAGATCTTATGAAGTTCTTGATTTTGATTTGAATCTTGAACTTCTTGAAACTTGAAAACGTAATCTTGCCATGATTCTTTGTTGGGAAAACGTCCACAACAGCTTGCGTCCTCCTTGCACGTTTATCCAACATCTTTCCCCCCCCCTCTTGAGAAGGATTTGTCCTCAAATCAACACCTCCTTGGTGCATCAACTTGGAACGTCTTTGTGCATGAAATCTTTCTTTCCTCATTTGTGACCAACCCCAATCTCCAGGTTCAAAACCAGCCTGTGAAATCCTTTGTGAAGTTGCTTTACGTGCTGTTCTGTTCTCCCCCCAATGTTGATCCGTTTTAAAATCAACGCACGTTTAACCTCACTTGTTGTTGCATAGAAATTGCTTTGTTTTCTCTTAGTTTTAACCTCCTTGGCGTAGTTCTTCTCCCCGTTTTCTTCCTCACCGGATTCGACATTACTTCCATTATGCATTTCCTCTCTCCTCTTCGCACTCGATTTTGCAACATCAGTTGATCCTCATAGACTGTTTTGTCGTCATCGGAGCTAGAGTGATTGTCCGGTGATTGTGTATGAATGAGTACTTGTTGGTGAAGCCGTCATGATGCACTCGTCGGTCAAATTGCCATGGTCTTCCTAAGAGAAGATGTCCAGCTTGCATTGGAACCACATCGCACAATACTTCATCCTCATACTTCCCAATTCGAAAACGGTACAAGAACCTGCTTTGTAACCCTCGCCTCACCATTATCGTTCATCCATTGTAGCTTGTATGGACGAGGGTGCTTAAGTGTTATGAGTCCCAGCTTTTCAACCATGGAAGTACTAGCAACATTAGTGCAACTACCACCATCGATAATAACACTACATACCTTGCCTTTCACGTGGCAACGAGTGTGAAAGATATTCTCCCGTTGCACTTCTTCTTCCTCTTCTTTGGCTTGCAAACTCAAGGCTCGTCGTGCGACTAGTCCAAGCATCTCACCCTGATCGGCCTCGAACTCCTCATCCCCAGTTGGGGCGTCCTCCAATGGTGGCATATCCTCTAGAGCAGCTTCATCCTCGGATTCAATTTCACCATTTTCTCGGATCACCATAACTCGCTTGTTTGGACATTGGCTTGCTATGTGCCCTCTCCCCTGACTTGAAACACCTAATCTCACTATTACGAGTCGAAGTAGGGGCTGAATTACCTTGCGAGAGTAGTAGTAGTAGTAGTAGTAGTAGTAGTAGTAACGGTGACTGGTTTGGGTTCAGGTTTGGCCTTGGACGTGGACTGGTTTTCCTCTTTCATTGGGTGGTTCGACCTCCAAGGTGCTGCGCTTGAAGTTTGTGGGAATGGCCTTGGTCGTGTACCACCCCTCTTCAGTTGCCTCTCAACCTTGATTGCCATATGCACCAAATCCTCCAATTCCACATAATGGTGCAGCTCGATGGTGTTAGCAATCTCTCGGTTTAATCCATTCAAAAATCTGGCCATTGTCGCCTCCCGATCCTCATCCACATTGGCTCTAACCATCGCCATCCTCCATCTCTTTATAATATTCATCAACGCTTCGGTTACCTTGATGGAGACCTTGCAGCTTGAGGTATAGATCCCGGTAGTAGTGGCTTGGTACAAATCGTTGTCTCATTAATCTCTTCATCTCATCCCAAGTTTCAATAGGACGTTCTCCGCTCCGTCTCCTATTGATGCACAACTGATCCCACCATACAATAGCGTAATCAGTAAATTCAATTGCTGCAAGTTTTACCTTCTTTTGTTCGGAGTAGTTGTGGCAATCGAAAACCAACTCCATCTTCTTTTCCCACTCGAGGTATGCTTCGGGATCACTATTTCCTTGAAACGCAGGAATTTTCATCTTGATACTTCCTAAGTTGTTATCCACCGGTTCCTAGCTTCTCTATCTACGGCCATATCTCCTATGGCTGCCCACGGACATCCTATCAAACTCCTCCTCTAAATAGTCGCCTTCAAATTCACCAACTTCGTCAATTTCCCTTTGATGCAATATGTTCCTCCTTGGGGCGTTCGGTGCAAACGGTGGCTGTCGCTGTTGTGTTCCCTCTTCTACCCTATCCAACCTCTTATTTATATGCTCGAACTCTACCCTCATCATCCGTCTCATCTCCCCCAATAACGCTTGCATCTGCAGCTTTGGAAGATTGGTTGGTGGAAGCTCTTCGTTTGTGTTCTTCTCTTGATCTTGCGACATGATTGAAATTCTGCAAACAAGGTTAGAACAGTATGGAAAAAAAAAAAAGGACCTCACTACACTCCCTTAAGTGTTTCGCTCGAAGAATAATTTACTCAAATTCACTCGTGTTTCACTCAAGTTAATTGGCTTTTACCCTCTGATGGACTCACACACTCTGCCTTTTTCCACTCATATTCTTCTTTTAGTTCTTTCAAAACTAATCAAACAAGGGTAACAAGAACTCAAGCAGTAGATCATATAACGGCAAGCGAATCAATCGATCAAATTCGTCACGGTTTTTTTTTTAAATTTTTTTCAATGCCCAGACATGGCTTGTGGTAAAATAAGAGGTCTAGAACGTAAAAAATAGGATTAAACTCAATTTTCGTTTTTTTTTTTTTTTTTGTGTAAACCTTGTGGGAATTGGATTAGGGTTTCTAATTCCTAAAAGAACTCAAACTCAAAGCAAGTAATCCAACTCTGAATCAAAAACTAATATCAGTTATTTAAGAAAAAAAAAAAACAAGATTTTTTTTTTTTTTTTGATGTAGCAGAACTTTTTTTTTTTTTAACAAAATTTTTTTTTGGACGAATTTTGTTTTGTTTTTTTTTTTAATAGAAGAACGAATTAGAAGAAAGAAAAGCGAGATAAGGATAGGCAAACCGGAGGAACCGAGGCTCTGATACCAACTGGTACGAACCACGTCAACAACGTGACGATACCCGATACCAAATCTGGAAACGAAACCCAAGATCTTTCAAGTTTGATGAAAACCGCGACCTGTTGCTTAGCGAAGCAAGAACCTTTGTATGGTGAAGACGCCACAAACGGTTATGGAAACTCCGTTGATAAGTCGATTTGAGCGCCACAAGGAATCCTTGATAAGTTCGGATAAGTTTCTTCAAGAACTCAAGAAGAATAACTCACAATATGAATAAACATCAAAAATCTTCTATTCCATAATCTGAAATCTGCCTTTATGTAGGCAAAGTTACAATTTGTAAAATTCCTAATCTACCCTTAAGGATTTACATGCCTAAAAATCAGATTTATCAACTAAAAATTAAATAAAATTCGGAATTAAAATAGTGCCTAAATTCAAATTTTAAACTAGAACTTTAAAACTCAAATAGGATTACAAAGAAATCAAATCTTGATCAGATCTTATGAAGTTCTTGAATTTTGATTGAATCTTGAACTTCTTGAAACTTGAAAACGTAATCTTGACATGATTCTTTGTGGGAAAAATCGTCCACAACAGCTTGCGTCCTCCTTGCACGTTTATCCACATCATTCCCCCCCTCTTGAGAAGGATTTGTCCTCAAATCAACACCTCCTTGGTGCATCAACTTGGAACGTCTTTAGTGCATGAAATCTTTCTTTCCTCATTTGTGACCAACCCCAATCTCCAGGTTCAAAACCAGCCTGTGAAATCCTTTGTGAAGTTGCTTTACGTGCTGTCTGTTCTGTTCTCCCCCCAATGTTGATCCGTTTTAAAATCAACGCACGTTTCCTCACTTGTTGTTGCATAGAAATTGCTTTGTTTTCTCTTAGTTTTAACCTCCTTGGCGTAGTTCTTCTCCCCGTTTTCTTCCTCACCGGATTCGACATTACTTCCATTATGCATTTCCTCTCTCCTCTTCGCACTCGATTTTTGCAACATCAGTTGATCCTCATAGACTTGTTTTGTCGTCATCGGAGCTAGAGTGATTGTCCGGTGATTGTGTATGAATGAGTACTTGTTGGTGAAGCCGTCATGATGCACTCGTCGGTCAAATTGCCATGGTCTTCCTAAGAGAAGATGTCCAGCTTGCATTGGAACCACATCGCACAATACTTCATCCTCATACTTCCCAATTCAAAACGGTACAAGAACCTGCTTTGTAACCCTCGCCTCACCACTATCGTTCATCCATTGTAGCTTGTATGGACGAGGGTGCTTAAGTGTTATGAGCTCCAGCTTTTCAACCATGGAAGTACTAGCAACATTAGTGCAACTACCACCATCGATAATAACACTACATACCTTGCCTTTCACGTGGCAACGAGTGTGGAAGATATTCTCCCGTGCACTTCTTCTTCCTCTTTCTTTGGCTTGCAAACTCAAGGCTCGTCGTGCGACTAGTCCAAGCATCTCACCCTGATCGGCCTCGAACTCCTCATCCCCAGTTGGGGCGTCCTCCAATTGTGGCATATCCTCTAGAGCAGCTTCATCCTCGGATTCAATTTCACCATTTTCTCGGATCACCATAACTCGTTTGTTTGGACATTGGCTTGCTATGTGCCCTCTCCCCTGACTTGAAACACCTAATCTCACTATTACGAGTCGAAGTAGGGGCTGAATTACCTTGCGAGGCAGTAGTAACGGTGACTGGTTTGGGTTCAGGTTTGGCCTTGGACGTGGACTGGTTTTCCTCTTTCATTGGGTGGTTCGACCTCCAAGGTGCTGCGCTTGAAGTTTGTGGGAATGGCCTTGGTCGTGTACCACCCCTCTTCAGTTGCCTCTCAACCTTGATTGCCATATGCACCAAATCCTCCAATTCCACATAATGGTGCAGCTCGATGGTGTTAGCAATCTCTCGGTTTAATCCATTCAAAAATCTGGCCATTGTCGCCTCCGATCCTCATCCACATTGGCTCTAACCATCGCCATCTCCATCTCTTTATAATATTCATCAACGCTTCGGTTACCTTGATGGAGACCTTGCAGCTTGAGGTATAGATCCCGGTAGTAGTGGCTTGGTACAAATCGTTGTCTCATTAATCTCTTCATCTCATCCCAAGTTTCAATAGGACGTTCTCCGCTCCGTCTCCTATTGATGCACAACTGATCCCACCATACAATAGCGTAATCAGTAAATTCAATTGCTGCAAGTTTTACCTTCTTTAGTTCGGAGTAGTTGTGGCAATCGAAAACCAACTCCATCTTCTTTTCCCACTCGAGGTATGCTTCGGGATCACTATTTCCTTGAAACGCAGGAATTTTCATCTTGATACTTCCTAAGTTGTTATCCACCCGGTTCCTAGCTTCTCTATCACGGCCATATCTCCTATGGCTGCCCACGGACATCCTATCAAACTCCTCCTCTAAATAGTCGCCTTCAAATTCACCAACTTCGTCAATTTCCCTTTGATGCAATATGTTCCTCCTTGGGCGTTCGGTGCAAACGGTGGCTGTCGCTGTTGTGTTCCCTCTTCTACCCTATCCAACCTCTTATTTATATGCTCGAACTCTACCCTCATCATCCGTCTCATCTCCCCCAATAACGCTTGCATCTGCAGCTTTGGAAGATTGGTTGGTGGAAGCTCTTCGTTTGTGTTCTTCTCTTGATCTTGCGACATGATTGAAATTCTGCAAACAAGGTTAGAACAGTATGGAAAAAAAAAAAAAAGGACCTCACTACACTCCCTTAAGTGTTTCGCTCGAAGAATAATTTACTCAAATTCACTCGTGTTTCACTCAAGTTAATTGGCTTTTACCCTCTGATGGACTCACACACTCTGCCTTTTTCCACTCATATTCTTCTTTAGTTCTTTCAAAACTAATCAAACAAGGGTAACAAGAACTCAAGCAGTAGATAATATAACGGCAAGCGAATCAAATCGATCAAATTCGTCACGGTTTTTTTTTAAATTTTTTTCAATGCCCAGACATGGCTTGTGGTAAAATAAGAGGTCTAGAACGTAAAAAATAGGATTAAACTCAATTTTCGTTTTTTTTTTTTTTTTTTGTGTAAACCTTGTGGGAATTGGATTAGGGTTTCTAATTCCTAAAGAACTCAAACTCAAAGCAAGTAATCCAACTCTGAATCAAAAACTAATATAAGTTATTTAAGAAAAAAAAAAACAAGATTTTTTTTTTTTTTTTGATGTAGCAGAACTTTTTTTTTTTTAACAAAATTTTTTTTTGGACGAATTTTGTTTTGTTTTTTTTTTTTAATAGAAGAACGAATTAGAAGAAAAGAAAAGCGAGATAAGGATAGGCAAACCGGAGGAACCGAGGCTCTGATACCAACTGGTACGAACCACGTCAACAACGTGACGAAACCCGATACCAAATCTGGAAACGGAAACCCAAGATCTTTCAAGTTTGATGAAAACCGCGACCTGTTGCTTAGCGAAGCAAGAACCTTTGTATGGTGAAGACGCCACAAACGGTTATGGAAACTCCGTTTGATAAGTCGATTTGAGCGCCACAAGGAATCCTTGATAAGTTCGGATAAGTTTCTTCAAGAACTCAAGAAGAATAACTCACAATATGAATAAACATCAAAAATCTTCTATTCCATAATCTGAAATCTGCCTTTATGTAGGCAAAGTTACAATTTGTAAAATTCCTAATCTACCCTTAAGGATTTACATGCCTAAAAATCAGATTTATCAACTAAAAATTAAATAAAATTCGGAATTAAAATAGTGCCTAAATTCAAATTTTAAACTAGAACTTTAAAACTCAAATAGGATTACAAAGAAATCAAATCTTGATCAGATCTTATGAAGTTCTTGAATTTTGATTTGAATCTTGAACTTCTTGAAACTTGAAAACGTAATCTTGCCATGATTCTTTGTTGGGAAAAATGTCCACAACAGCTTGCGTCCTCCTTGCACGTTTATCCACATCTTCCCCCCCCCCCCCCCCCTCTTGAGAAGGATTTGTCCTCAAATCAACACCTCCTTGGTGCATCAACTTGGAACGTCTTTGTGCATGAAATCTTTCTTCCTCATTTGTGACCAACCCCAATCTCCAGGTTCAAAAACCAGCCTGTGAAATCCTTTGTGAAGTTGCTTTACGTGCTGTTCTGTTCTCCCCCCAATGTTGATCCGTTTTAAAATCAACGCACGTTTAACCTCACTTGTTGTTGCATAGAAATTGCTTTGTTTTCTCTTAGTTTTAACCTCCTTGGCGTAGTTCTTCTCCCCGTTTTCTTCCTCACCGGATTCGACATTACTTCCATTATGCATTTCCTCTCTCCTCTTCGCACTCGATTTTTGCAACATCAGTTGATCCTCATAGACTTGTTTTGTCGTCATCGGAGCTAGAGTGATTGTCCGGTGATTGTGTATGAATGAGTACTTGTTGGTGAAGCCGTCATGATGCTCTCGTCGGTCAAATTGCCATGGTCTTCCTAAGAGAAGATGTCCAGCTTGCATTGGAACCACATCGCACAATACTTCATCCTCATACTTCCCAATTCAAAACGGTACAAGAACCTGCTTTGTAACCCTCGCCTCACCACTATCGTTCATCCATTGTAGCTTGTATGGACGAGGGTGCTTAAGTGTTATGAGCTCCAGCTTTTCAACCATGGAAGTACTAGCAACATTAGTGCAACTACCACCATCGATAATAACACTACATACCTGATAAGAACCTCGCCAATATGCTGACGAAACCCGTTATCAATAAAAAGACACCAAGACCGTTTCTACTTCAGATTCGGATGGAAATCACCGCGACCCGTTGCTTATATCGAAGCAAGAACCTTGGTATATCGAAGACGCCACAATCAAGGATGGAAGGCTTGACTGATAAGTCGGTTTTGAACTCCACGGAAGATTCCGATAAGTTCGAATAGTTCGTCAAAGAACCAAAGAAAGAATTCACCTCTCTAGAAAAATGATTGTCATCCCCTTCATTAACCTTAAAAATGCCTATTTATAGGCCACATTACAATCAGAAAATACCAAGAAAATTCGTCCAAAAAAATCAGAGGAAAATTGCCTAAAACTAGAAAAGGAAAGTTGACAAATTCAAAGGTAGTAACTAACCCTAGTTCACCCTAAAATAAAAACCAACTAAAAAGGAATGTTTTAAAGGCTGATTATCAGCCAATTACATGCCCAAGACTTTAAGGGAAAGAGCAATAAAGTCATTTTTTGACAACTTGCACAAACAGATCAGCCACATGTGCCAACAATGGAAAAGTTTCCGAAAATTCTTCATTAGCCTAGATCATGCCAAATTCGTGGACTCTTCTAGAATCTGGATCAAATTGATGCACCTTTAAGGTTGACGTGATCCTTGGTCAATGGGCTTGCACAAATTGACTTGATTCCAAATTTCATAAATCAGCCCATTTAATACTTCCTTGAATTTCTTAGCACGGGCTCTTGTAATTGGACCAACAGGAACTTGAATTGGGTCAGCCACCTTCCATGCATTTGAGCTCTCCATGTCTCCATCATTCCCCTCCTCTTGAAAAGGATTTGTCCTCAAATCATCTCCTGCATCAAAGGGACTTAAATCAGAAACATTGAAGGTAGCACTTACATTATACTCACCTGGCAGATCCAATTTGTAAGCATTGTCATTGATTCTTTCAACGACTTGAAATGGACCATCTCCTCGTGGTAGCAACTTTGACTTCCTTTGTTCCGGAAAACGCTCCTTTCTAAAGTGCAACCATACCCAATCTCCTGGTTCGAAAATTAGCTTGTGTCGCCCCTTATTGGCTTGCTTTGCATATTGTTCCGTTCTTCGCTCAATGTTGAGTCTTGCTTTCTCATGAATCTGCTTAACAAGATCAGCCTTCCTTTTGCCATCTAAATTAACACGCTCAGAAACAGGTAATGGTGATAAGTCCAATGGAGACAATGGATTAAAACCATAAACAATCTCAAAAGGTGAATACATAGTAGCAGAATGGACAGAACGATTATATGCAAACTCAACATGCGGTAAACAGTCTTCCCATGTCTTAATGTTCTTACTAATGATCGCCCTTAACAAAGTTGACAAAGTCCTATTTACTACCTCAGTTTGACCATCAGTTTGTGGGTGACAAGTAGTAGAAAACAACAATTTTGTACCTAACTTACCCCACAAAGTCTTCCAAAAGTAGCTCAAAAACTTAGTATCTCTATCCGAAACAATTGTTCTAGGCATTCCATGTATCCTCACAATCTCCTGAAAGAACAAGTCAGCGACATGCGAAGCATCATCAGTTTTATGACAGGGAATAAAATGTGCCATCTTAGAAAATCGATCTACAACCACAAACACACTATCCTTCCCTCGTTTGGTCCTAGGTAAACCTAACACAAAGTCCATTGAAATATCAGTCCAAGGCTCACTAGGAATTGGTAAAGGTGTGTACAAACCATGGGGTTGTGCTCTCGATTTAGCTTGCTTACACGTGACACATCTACCACAAATCCTTGCAACATCTCTTTTCATATGTGGCCAAAAGAAGTGTTCCTGCAAAACAGCTAAAGTTTTAGCAATCCCAAAATGCCCCATCAATCCACCACCATGGGATTCCCTCACTAATAGATCTCTCAAAGAACAATTAGGCACACAAAGCTTATTCTCACGAAACAAAAATCCATCATGCCTATAAAATTTTCCCACTGCGTTTTTCTCACAAGCTTGATATTCCTTACTAAAATCTTGGTCCAAAGTGTATAAATCCTTAATATGCTCAAAACCAAGTAGTTTAGCATCAAGAATAGAAAGTAATGCGTACCTGCGAGAAAGTGCATCCGCAACCACATTTTCCTTACCTTGCTTGTATCGAATGACGTAGGGAAATGTCTCGATGAATTCAACCCAGCGGGCATGCCTTTTGTTCAACTTTTGTTGCCCCTTCAAATGTTTCAATGACTCGTGATCAGTGTGAATCACGAATTCCTTGGGCCATAAGTAATGTTGCCAAGTCTTCAATGCTCGAACCAACGCGTACAACTCCTTGTCATAAGTTGGGTAATTTAGTGTTGCCCCACTCAATTTTTCGCTGAAATACGCGATTGGTCGTCCTCCTTGCATCAGCACGGCACCTATACCTACACCAGAAGCATCACATTCAATTTCAAATGTTTTAGAAAAATCTGGTAAAGCAAGTAAAGGAGCATGAGTAAGCTTATGCTTAATAAGCTGAAACGCCTTCTCTTGTTCTTCTCCCCACTTGAACCCAACGTTCTTTTTGATTACTTCTGTGAGCGGTGCAGCCAAAGTACTGAAATCCCTTACAAATCACCGGTAAAAGCTGGCAAGTCCATGAAAACTCCTTACATCTCCAATGCTTGTGGGACTCGGCCACTCTTGGATTGCCCGAATCTTTTCCTCATCAACCTGTATACCTTGAGCACTAACAACAAAACCAAGAAACACAAGCTTTTCCGTGCAAAAGGCACACTTCTTAACATTAGCATACAACTTTTCCTTCCGTAAAACATCTAAAACAAGTTTCAAATGTTCAATATGATCATCCAAGTTGCTGCTATAGATCAGAATATCATCAAAATAAACTACAACAAACTTTCCGATAAAAGCTCGCAAAACATGGTTCATTAAACGCATAAATGTGCTAGGTGCATTGGTTAAACCAAAAGGCATTACCAACCACTCATACAAACCTTGTTTTGTTTTGAAAGCCGTCTTCCACTCATCTCCTTCTTTCATGCGAATTTGATGATATCCACTTTTCAGATCAATTTTAGAAAATACACAAGCACCATGCAATTCATCTAACATGTCATCCAAGCGAGGAATGGGATGTCGATACTTTACCGTGATGTTGTTGATGGCTCGACAATCAACGCACATCCTCCAAGTCCCATCCTTCTTAGGCACAAGTAAAACTGGTACGGCGCACGGGCTCATGCTTTCTCTCACGTATCCCTTCTCCATTAACTCACTTACTTGTCGTTGGAGTTCCTTCGTCTCCTCGGGATTACTCCTATATGCTGGTCGGTTTGGAATAGCAGCTCCGGGTACGAAATCAATTTGATGCTCAATCCCGCGGATTGGAGGTAATCCTTGCGGTGTTTCCTCGGGAAAGACATCCTCATAATCCTGCAAAAGAGGAACAACAGAACTATGCAAGGGAGAATCAAAATCATTAGTGTTTAACAACGCCTCCTTGTACACGAGTAAAATCATTGGCTGATTAGAACACAAAGCTCTCTTCACATCACTCATTCTTGCATAGAAATTCGTTTTTCTCTCAATTTTTACCTCAGTGGCCGAATCTTCTTTTTATTGACCCTCTCATTTTTCTCTCCTTTACTCTCCTTCTTCTCGGCCTCTCTATTTTTTTTCCCTCTCTGGCCGAACTCTCTCTCCGCACTCCAACACTCGGTGTTTTTATCCTCTTTCGCTTTCTTTTTCTCATTCTCTCCTTTTTGTTCACTCTCCTTTTGTAACCTCACTTGATCTTCGTGAACCTGTTTAGGTGTCATTGGTACAAGAGTGAACGTTCTTTGGTTGTGCACAACAGAATATTTATTGGTATAACCATCATGTTTGACTTGACGATCAAACTGCCACGGTCGTCCTAATAACAAGTGCCCGGCTTGCATTGGAACTACATCGCACAAAACTTCGTCTTCATATCTACCAATGCGAAACGAAATTAGCGCTTGTTTGGTTACCTTTACCTCGCCACTATCATTTAACCACTGCAACTTGTATGGCCGAGGATGCTTGGTCGTTGGCAGCCCTAATTTATCAACCATAGTAGTGCTAGCAACATTCGTACAACTACCTCCATCAATTATCACACAACATACCTTATTCCGCACGTGGCACCTAGTGTGAAAAATGTTCTCACGTTGCTCTTCTTCGTCCTCTTTGGCGTGCAAACTAAGGGCTCGTCGAGTAACCAACAACTCACCTTGGGCAGCAAATTCTTCTTCATCCACGTCCTCCAAAGGTGGCATGGAGTCCTTGTCCGATTCGTCGTCCGTAACAACCTCTCCGTCGTCCCGTAACACCATCACCCTTTTGTTCGGACATTGACTTAAATATGACCCCTACCTTGACACTTGAAACATTTAATATCACGGTTTCGAGAAGTGGACAAATCATTTTTACCTTGGTTTGGAGGGCTAATAGTTGCTGGTTTTGGCTCGAATTTGGGCCTCGCAATCGACTTCTCTTCTTTCTTCCCATAATTCGGCTTCCATGTAGAATGTCCCGAATTAATATTCGAACGTGAATTACCCCTCCTCTTGAGCTGCCGTTCTACCGTGATAGCCATGTGCACCATGTCTTCTATCTCCACGTAATGTTGCAATTCCACCCTATCTTGAATGTCCGCATTTAGCCCCTGCAAAAATCTCGCCATTGTTGCTTCTCGATCTTCTTCAACATTGGCTCGTATCATGGCTATTTCCATCTCTTGATAATACTCCTCCACGCTCCTATTTCCTTGCCTAAGTCCTTGCAACTTCTTGTACAATTCCCGGTAGTAATGGCTGGGCACAAAACGTTTTCTCATCACCGTTTTCATCTCCTCCCAAGTCTCAATCGGGTGCTCTCGGTTCCGTCGCCTATTCATCACCAACTGATCCCACCACACAATCGCATAATCCGAGAATTCAATGGCAGCAAGCTTAACCTTCTTTAATTCCGAATAATTATGGCAATCAAACACTAATTCCACCTTCTTTTCCCACTCTAAATAAACTTCGGGGTCGTTTTTCCCTTGAAATGACGGAATCTTCATCTTAATACCGCCGATGTTATTGTCTTCCCGGTTCCTAGCTTCTCTATTCCCATTTCCATGCCTAAACCTGCCCCTATTAATTGGTGGTTCCTCCAACACTTCCAACTCTTCATCCGAAATATCACGTCCACCCCTACGCCTGTTTTGCACGTTTAATGGCTGCCTATTACGTGTTCTAGCATCAACCTCATCTAATTTCTCCTGAATAGGCTCTAATGCACGTGTCAACAACCGCTCCATGTGCCCCATTAATGCTTGCAGTTGGAGATTTGGAACGTTTTGTTGTGGAAGGTCATCTTCAGCTTCGCTTTCTTGATTTGGATTCATTTTTTTTTTTAACCTGCAGAATGACGTTAGATAAAAAAAAAAAGAAGAAGACAAAAGAAGGACCTCACTTCTCTCCCTCACGTCTTTCTCTCAAATAATTGATCACTCTGTTCACTCGTGTTTCACTTGATTTAATGGCTTTTACCCTCGAATGATCTCACCACTCTTGCCTTTTTCCACTCCTTTATTCTCTCTTTTGATTCTTTTGGAGCTACACAAACAACAATCAAAATCTGTCCACGCACAAATCAAACTAGCTGCTCTTTTTTTTTTTTTTTTTTTTTGACAAATTCGACCAGACTAGTTAAAAAGGAAACTAGAACCAGAAATTTCTAATCTAGAAACAAATTCAGAAACAAACAAAACTTTCTTTTTTTTTTTTTTTGACAAATTTCTTTCTGTTCTTTTCTTTTCTGCCTTTATTTTTTTTTTTTGACGTTTTTTTTTTTTTTTTTTTTTTTTTGAACAATCAGGAACTGAAATACACTAGAATTCAGACAAAAAGAAAATTTAAAAGATACGCAAACCTGAGACTAGAAACTTGGCTCTGATACCAAATGATAAGAACCTCGCCAAAATGCTGACGAAACCCGTTATCAATAAAAAGACACCAAGACCGTTTCTACTTCAGATTCGGATGGAAATCACCGCGACCCGTTGCTTATATCGAAGCAAGAACCTTGGTATATCGAAGACGCCACAATCAAGGATGGAAGGCTTGACCGATAAGTCGGTTTTGAACTCCACGGAAGATTCCGATAAGTTCGAATAGTTCGTCAAAGAACCAAAGAAAGAATTCACCTCTCTAGAAAAATGATTATCATCCCCTTCATTAACCTTAAAAATGCCTATTTATAGGCCACATTACAATCAGAAAATACCTAGAAAATTCGTCCAAAAAAATCAGAGGAAAATTGCCTAAAACTAGAAAAGGAAAGTTGACAAATTCAAAGGTAGTAACTAACCCTAGTTCACCCTAAAATAAAAACCAACTAAAAAGGAATGTTTTAAAGGCTGATTATCAGCCAATTACATGCCCAAGACTTAAAGGGAAAGAGCAATAAAGTCATTTTTTGACAACTTGCACAAACAGATCAGCCACATGTGCCAACAATGGAAAAGTTTCCGAAAATTCTTCATTAGCCTAGATCATGCCAAATTCGTGGACTCTTCTAGAATCAGGATCAAATTGATGCACCTTTGAGGTTGACGTGATCCTTGGTCAATGGGCTTGCACAAATTGACTTGATTCCAAATTTCATAAATCAGCCCATTTAATACTTCCTTGAATTTCTTAGCACGGGCTCTTGTAATTGGACCAACAGGAACTTGAATTGGGTCAGCCACCTTCCATGCATTTGAGCTCTCCATGTCTCCATCAATACCTTGCCTTTCACGTGGCAACGAGTGTGGAAGATATTCTCCCGTTGTACTTCTTCTTCCTCTTCTTTGGCTTGCAAACTCAAGGCTCGTCGTGCGACTAGTCCAAGCATCTCACCCTGATCGGCCTCGAACTCCTCATCCCCAGTTGGGGCGTCCTCCAATGGTGGCATATCCTCTAGAGCAGCTTCATCCTCGGATTCAATTTCACCATTTTCTCGGATCACCATAACTCGTTTGTTTGGACATTGGCTTGCTATGTGCCCTATCCCCTGACTTGAAACACCTAATCTCACTATTACGAGTCGAAGTAAGGGCTGAATTACCTTGCGAGGCAGTAGTAACGGTGACTGGTTTGGGTTCAGGTTTGGCCTTGGACGTGGACTGGTTTTCCTCTTTCATTGGGTGGTTCGACCTCCAAGGTGCTGCGCTTGAAGTTTGTGGGAATGGCCTTGGTCGTGTACCACCCCTCTTCAGTTGCCTCTCAACCTTGATTGCCATATGCACCAAATCCTCCAATTCCACATAATGGTGCAGCTCGATGGTGTTAGCAATCTCTCGGTTTAATCCATTCAAAAATCTGGCCATTGTCGCCTCCCGATCCTCATCCACATTGGCTCTAACCATCGCCATCTCCATCTCTTTATAATATTCATCAACGCTTCGGTTACCTTGATGGAGACCTTGCAGCTTGAGGTATAGATCCCGGTAGTAGTGGCTTGGTACAAATCGTTGTCTCATTAATCTCTTCATCTCATCCCAAGTTTCAATAGGACGTTCTCCGCTCCGTCTCCTATTGATGCACAACTGATCCCACCATACAATAGCGTAATCAGTAAATTCAATTGCTGCAAGTTTTATCTTCTTTAGTTCGGAGTAGTTGTGGCAATCGAAAACCAACTCCATCTTCTTTTCCCACTCGAGGTATGCTTCGGGATCACTATTTCCTTGAAACGCAGGAATTTTCATCTTGATACTTCCTAAGTTGTTATCCACCCGGTTCCTAGCTTCTCTATCACGGCCATATCTCCTATAGCTGCCCACGGACATCCTATCAAACTCCTCCTCTAAATAGTCGCCTTCAAATTCACCAACTTCGTCAATTTCCCTTTGATGCAATATGTTCCTCCTTGGGGCATTCGGTGCAAACGGTGGCTGTCGCTGTTGTGTTCCCTCTTCTACCCTATCCAACCTCTTATTTATATGCTCGAACTCTACCCTCATCATCCGTCTCATCTCCCCCAATAACGCTTGCATCTGCAGCTTTGGAAGATTGGTTGGTGGAAGCTCTTCGTTTGTGTTCTTCTCTTGATCTTGCGACATGATTGAAATTCTGCAAACAAGGTTAGAACAGTATGGAAAAAAAAAAAAAGGACCTCACTACACTCCCTTAAGTGTTTCGCTCGAAGAATAATTTACTCAAATTCACTCGTGTTTCACTCAAGTTAATTGGCTTTTACCCTCTGATGGACTCACACACTCTGCCTTTTTCCACTCATATTCTTCTTTTAGTTCTTTCAAAACTAATCAAACAAGGGTAACAAGAACTCAAGCAGTAGATAATATAACGGCAAGCGAATCAAATCGATCAAATTCGTCACGGTTTTTTTTTAAAATTTTTTTCAATGCCCAGACATGGCTTGTGGTAAAATAAGAGGTCTAGAACGTAAAAAATAGGATTAAACTCAATTTTCGTTTTTTTTTTTTTTTTTTTTTGTGTAAACCTTGTGGGAATTGGATTAGGGTTTCTAATTCCTAAAAGAACTCAAACTCAAAGCAAGTAATCCAACTCTGAATCAAAAACTAATATCAGTTATTTAAGAAAAAAAAAAAACAAGATTTTTTTTTTTTTTTTGATGTAGCAGAACTTTTTTTTTTTTTTTTATAACAAAAATTTTTTTTTTGGACGAATTTTGTTTTGTTTTTTTTTTTAATAGAAGAACGAATTAGAAGAAAAGAAAAGCGAGATAAGGATAGGCAAACCGGAGGAACCGAGGCTCTGATACCAACTGGTACGAACCACGTCAACAACGTGACGAAACCCGATACCAAATCTGAAAACGGAAACCCAAGATCTTTCAAGTTTGATGAAAACCGCGACCTGTTGCTTAGCGAAGCAAGAACCTTTGTATGGTGAAGACGCCACAAACGGTTATGGAAACTCCGTTTGATAAGTCGATTTGAGCGCCACAAGGAATCCTTGATAAGTTCGGATAAGTTTCTTCAAGAACTCAAGAAGAATAACTCACAATATGAATAAACATCAAAAATCTTCTATTCCATAATCTGAAATCTGCCTTTATGTAGGCAAAGTTACAATTTGTAAAATTCCTAATCTACCCTTAAGGATTTACATGCCTAAAAATCAGATTTATCAACTAAAAATTAAATAAAATTCGGAATTAAAATAGTGCCTAAATTCAAATTTTAAACTAGAACTTTAAAACTCAAATAGGATTACAAAGAAATCAAATCTTGATCAGATCTTATGAAGTTCTTGAATTTTGATTTGAATCTTGAACTTCTTGAAACTTGAAAACGTAATCTTGCCATGATTCTTTGTTGGGAAAAATGTCCACAATAGCTTCCGTCCTCCTTGCACGTTTATCCACATCTTCCCCCCCCCCCCCCCTCTTGAGAAGGATTTGTCCTCAAATCAACACCTCCTTGGTGCATCAACTTGGAACGTCTTTGTGCATGAAATCTTTCTTTCCTCATTTGTGACCAACCCCAATCTCCAGGTTCAAAAACCAGCCTGTGAAATCCTTTGTGAAGTTGCTTTACGTGCTGTTCTGTTCTCCCCCCAATGTTGATCCGTTTTAAAATCAACGCACGTTTAACCTCACTTGTTGTTGCATAGAAATTGCTTTGTTTTCTCTTAGTTTTAACCTCCTTGGCGTAGTTCTTCTCCCCGTTTTCTTCCTCACCGGATTCGACATTACTTCCATTATGCATTTCCTCTCTCCTCTTCGCACTCGATTTTTGCAACATCAGTTGATCCTCATAGACTTGTTTTGTCGTCATCGGAGCTAGAGTGATCGTCCGGTGATTGTGTATGAATGAGTACTTGTTGGTGAAGCCGTCATGATGCACTCGTCGGTCAAATTGCCATGGTCTTCCTAAGAGAAGATGTCCAGCTTGCATTGGAACCACATCGCACAATACTTCATCCTCATACTTCCCAATTCAAAACGGTACAAGAACCTGCTTTGTAACCCTCGCCTCACCACTATCGTTCATCCATTGTAGCTTGTATGGACGAGGGTGCTTAAGTGTTATGAGCTCCAGCTTTTCAACCATGGAAGTACTAGCAACATTAGTGCAACTACCACCATCGATAATAACACTACATACCTTGCCTTTCACGTGGCAACGAGTGTGGAAGATATTCTCCCGTTGCACTTCTTCTTCCTCTTCTTTGGCTTGCAAACTCAAGGCTCGTCGTGCGACTAGTCCAAGCATCTCACCCTGATCGGCCTCGAACTCCTCATCCCCAGTTGGGGCGTCCTCCATTGGTGGCATATCATCTAGAGCAGCTTCATCCTCGGATTCAATTTCACCATTTTCTCGGATCACCATAACTCGTTTGTTTGGACATTGGCTTGCTATGTGCCCTCTCCCCTGACTTGAAACACCTAATCTCACTATTACGAGTCGAAGTAGGGGCTGAATTACCTTGCGAGGCAGTAGTAACGGTGACTGGTTTGGGTTCAAGTTTGGCCTTGGACGTGGACTGGTTTTCCTCTTTCATTGGGTGGTTCGACCTCCTAGGTGCTGCGCTTGAAGTTTGTGGGAATGGCCTTGGTCGTGTACCACCCCTCTTCAGTTGCCTCTCAACCTTGATTGCCATATGCACCAAATCCTCCAATTCCACATAATGGTGCAGCTCGATGGTGTTAGCAATCTCTCGGTTTAATCCATTCAAAAATCTGGCCATTGTCGCCTCCCGATCCTCATCCACATTGGCTCTAACCATCGCCATCTCCATCTCTTTATAATATTCATCAACGCTTCGGTTACCTTGATGGAGACCTTGCAGCTTGAGGTATAGATCCCGGTAGTAGTGGCTTGGTACAAATCGTTGTCTCATTAATCTCTTCATCTCATCCCAAGTTTCAATAGGACGTTCTCCGCTCCGTCTCCTATTGATGCACAACTGATCCCACCATACAATAGCGTAATCAGTAAATTCAATTGCTGCAAGTTTTATCTTCTTTAGTTCGGAGTAGTTGTGGCAATCGAAAACCAACTCCATCTTCTTTTCCCACTCGAGGTATGCTTCGGGATCACTATTTCCTTGAAACGCAGGAATTTTCATCTTGATACTTCCTAAGTTGTTATCCACCCGGTTCCTAGCTTCTCTATCACGGCCATATCTCCTATAGCTGCCCACGGACATCCTATCAAACTCCTCCTCTAAATAGTCGCCTTCAAATTCACCAACTTCGTCAATTTCCCTTTGATGCAATATGTTCCTCCTTGGGGCATTCGGTGCAAACGGTGGCTGTCGCTGTTGTGTTCCCTCTTCTACCCTATCCAACCTCTTATTTATATGCTCGAACTCTACCCTCATCATCCGTCTCATCTCCCCCAATAACGCTTGCATCTGCAGCTTTGGAAGATTGGTTGGTGGAAGCTCTTCGTTTGTGTTCTTCTCTTGATCTTGCAACATGATTGAAATTCTGCAAACAAGGTTAGAACAGTATGGAAAAAAAAAATAAGGACCTCACTACACTCCCTTAAGTGTTTCGCTCGAAGAATAATTTACTCAAATTCACTCGTGTTTCACTCAAGTTAATTGGCTTTTACCCTCTGATGGACTCACACACTCTGCCTTTTTCCACTCATATTCTTCTTTTAGTTCTTTCAAAACTAATCAAACAAGGGTAACAAGAACTCAAGCAGTAGATAATATAACGGCAAGCGAATCAAATCGATCAAATTCGTCACGGTTTTTTTTTAAAATTTTTTTCAATGCCCAGACATGGCTTGTGGTAAAATAAGAGGTCTAGAACGTAAAAAATAGGATTAAACTCAATTTTCGGTTTTTTTTTTTTTTTTGTGTAAACCTTGTGGGAATTGGATTAGGGTTTCTAATTCCTAAAAGAACTCAAACTCAAAGCAAGTAATCCAACTCTGAATCAAAAACTAATATCAGTTATTTAAGAAAAAAAAAAAAAAAAGATTTTTTTTTTTTTTTTTTGATGTAGCAGAACTTTTTTTTTTTAACAAATTTTTTTTTTTGGACGAATTTTGTTTAGTTTTTTTTTTAATAGAAGAACGAATTAGAAGAAAAGAAAAGCGAGATAAGGATAGGCAAACCGGAGGAACCGAGGCTCTGATACCAACTGGTACGAACCACGTCAACAACGTGACGAAACCCGATACCAAATCTGGAAACGGAAACCCAAGATCTTTCAAGTTTGATGAAAACCGCGACCTGTTGCTTAGCGAAGCAAGAACCTTTGTATGGTGAAGACGCCACAAACGGTTATGGAAACTCCGTTTGATAAGTCGATTTGAGCGCCACAAGGAATCCTTGATAAGTTCGGATAAGTTTCTTCAAGAACTCAAGAAGAATAACTCACAATATGAATAAACATCAAAAATCTTCTATTCCATAATCTGAAATCTGCCTTTATGTAGGCAAAGTTACAATTTGTAAAATTCCTAATCTACCCTTAAGGATTTACATGCCTAAAAATCAGATTTATCAACTAAAAATTAAATAAAATTCGGAATTAAAATAGTGCCTAAATTCAAATTTTAAACTAGAACTTTAAAACTCAAATAGGATTACAAAGAAATCAAATCTTGATCAGATCTTATGAAGTTCTTGAATTTTGATTTGAATCTTGAACTTCTTGAAACTTGAAAACGTAATCTTGCCATGATTCTTTGTTGGGAAAAATGTCCACAACAGCTTGCGTCCTCCTTGCACGTTTATCCACATCTTCCCCCCCCCCCCCCCCCCCCCCTCTTGAGAAGGATTTGTCCTCAAATCAACACCTCCTTGGTGCATCAACTTGGAACGTCTTTGTGCATGAAATCTTTCTTTCCTCATTTGTGACCAACCCCAATCTCCAGGTTCAAAAACCAGCCTGTGAAATCCTTTGTGAAGTTGCTTTACGTGCTGTTCTGTTCTCCCCCCAATGTTGATCCGTTTTAAAATCAACGCACGTTTAACCTCACTTGTTGTTGCATAGAAATTGCTTTGTTTTCTCTTAGTTTTAACCTCCTTGGCGTAGTTCTTCTCCCCGTTTTCTTCCTCACCGGATTCGACATTACTTCCATTATGCATTTCCTCTCTCCTCTTCGCACTCGATTTTTGCAACATCAGTTGATCCTCATAGACTTGTTTTGTCGTCATCGGAGCTAGAGTGATCGTCCGGTGATTGTGTATGAATGAGTACTTGTTGGTGAAGCCGTCATGATGCACTCGTCGGTCAAATTGCCATGGTCTTCCTAAGAGAAGATGTCCAGCTTGCATTGGAACCACATCGCACAATACTTCATCCTCATACTTCCCAATTCAAAACGGTACAAGAACCTGCTTTGTAACCCTCGCCTCACCACTATCGTTCATCCATTGTAGCTTGTATGGACGAGGGTGCTTAAGTGTTATGAGCTCCAGCTTTTCAACCATGGAAGTACTAGCAACATTAGTGCAACTACCACCATCGATAATAACACTACATACCTTGCCTTTCACGTGGCAACGAGTGTGGAAGATATTCTCCCGTTGCACTTCTTCTTCCTCTTCTTTGGCTTGCAAACTCAAGGCTCGTCGTGCGACTAGTCCAAGCATCTCACCCTGATCGGCCTCGAACTCCTCATCCCCTGTTGGGGCGTCCTCCATTGGTGGCATATCATCTAGAGCAGCTTCATCCTCGGATTCAATTTCACCATTTTCTCGGATCACCATAACTCGTTTGTTTGGACATTGGCTTGCTATGTGCCCTCTCCCCTGACTTGAAACACCTAATCTCACTATTACGAGTCGAAGTAGGGGCTGAATTACCTTGCGAGGCAGTAGTAACGGTGACTGGTTTGGGTTCAAGTTTGGCCTTGGACGTGGACTGGTTTTCCTCTTTCATTGGGTGGTTCGACCTCCTAGGTGCTGCGCTTGAAGTTTGTGGGAATGGCCTTGGTCGTGTACCACCCCTCTTCAGTTGCCTCTCAACCTTGATTGCCATATGCACCAAATCCTCCAATTCCACATAATGGTGCAGCTCGATGGTGTTAGCAATCTCTCGGTTTAATCCATTCAAAAATCTGGCCATTGTCGCCTCCCGATCCTCATCCACATTGGCTCTAACCATCGCCATCTCCATCTCTTTATAATATTCATCAACGCTTCGGTTACCTTGATGGAGACCTTGCAGCTTGAGGTATAGATCCCGGTAGTAGTGGCTTGGTACAAATCGTTGTCTCATTAATCTCTTCATCTCATCCCAAGTTTCAACAGGACGTTCTCCGCTCCGTCTCCTATTGATGCACAACTGATCCCACCATACAATAGCGTAATCAGTAAATTCAATTGCTGCAAGTTTTACCTTCTTTAGTTCGGAGTAGTTGTGGCAATCGAAAACCAACTCCATCTTCTTTTCCCACTCGAGGTATGCTTCGGGATCACTATTTCCTTGAAACGCAGGAATTTTCATCTTGATACTTCCTAAGTTGTTATCCACCCGGTTCCTAGCTTCTCTATCACGGCCATATCTCCTATGGCTGCCCACGGACATCCTATCAAACTCCTCCTCTAAATAGTCGCCTTCAAATTCACCAACTTCGTCAATTTCCCTTTGATGCAATATGTTCCTCCTTTGGGCGTTCGGTGCAAACGGTGGCTGTCGCTGTTGTGTTCCCTCTTCTACCCTATCCAACCTCTTATTTATATGCTCGAACTCTACCCTCATCATCCGTCTCATCTCCCCCAATAACGCTTGCATCTGCAGCTTTGGAAGATTGGTTGGTGGAAGCTCTTCGTTTGTGTTCTTCTCTTGATCTTGCAACATGATTGAAATTCTGCAAACAAGGTTAGAACAGTATGGAAAAAAAAAATAAGGACCTCACTACACTCCCTTAAGTGTTTCGCTCGAAGAATAATTTACTCAAATTCACTCGTGTTTCACTCAAGTTAATTGGCTTTTACCCTCTGATGGACTCACACACTCTGCCTTTTTCCACTCATATTCTTCTTTTAGTTCTTTCAAAACTAATCAAACAAGGGTAACAAGAACTCAAGCAGTAGATAATATAACGGCAAGCGAATCAAATCGATCAAATTCGTCACGGTTTTTTTTTAAAATTTTTTTCAATGCCCAGACATGGCTTGTGGTAAAATAAGAGGTCTAGAACGTAAAAAATAGGATTAAACTCAATTTTCGTTTTTTTTTTTTTTTTTTTGTGTAAACCTTGTGGGAATTGGATTAGGGTTTCTAATTCCTAAAAGAACTCAAACTCAAAGCAAGTAATCCAACTCTGAATCAAAAACTAATATAAGTTATTTAAGAAAAAAAAAAAAACAAGATTTTTTTTTTTTTTTTTGATGTAGCAGAACTTTTTTTTTTTAACAAAATTTTTTTTTGGACGAATTTTGTTTTGTTTTTTTTTTTTTAATAGAAGAACGAATTAGAAGAAAAGAAAAGCGAGATAAGGATAGGCAAACCGGAGGAACCGAGGCTCTGATACCAACTGGTACGAACCACGTCAACAACGTGACGAAACCCGATACCAAATCTGGAAACGGAAACCCAAGATCTTTCAAGTTTGATGAAAACCGCGACCTGTTGCTTAGCGAAGCAAGAACCTTTGTATGGTGAAGACGCCACAAACGGTTATGGAAACTCCGTTTGATAAGTCGATTTGAGCGCCACAAGGAATCCTTGATAAGTTCGGATAAGTTTCTTCAAGAACTCAAGAAGAATAACTCACAATATGAATAAACATCAAAAATCTTCTATTCCATAATCTGAAATCTGCCTTTATGTAGGCAAAGTTACAATTTGTAAAATTCCTAATCTACCCTTAAGGATTTACATGCCTAAAAATCAGATTTATCAACTAAAAATTAAATAAAATTCGGAATTAAAATAGTGCCTAAATTCAAATTTTAAACTAGAACTTTAAAACTCAAATAGGATTACAAAGAAATCAAATCTTGATCAGATCTTATGAAGTTCTTGAATTTTGATTTGAATCTTGAACTTCTTGAAACTTGAAAACGTAATCTTGCCATGATTCTTTGTTGGGAAAAATGTCCACAACAGCTTGCGTCCTCCTTGCACGTTTATCCACATCTTCCCCCCCCCCCCCCCCCCCCTCTTGAGAAGGATTTGTCCTCAAATCAACACCTCCTTGGTGCATCAACTTGGAACGTCTTTGTGCATGAAATCTTTCTTTCCTCATTTGTGACCAACCCCAATCTCCAGGTTCAAAAACCAGCCTGTGAAATCCTTTGTGAAGTTGCTTTACGTGCTGTTCTATTCTCCCCCCAATGTTGATCCGTTTTAAAATCAACGCACGTTTAACCTCACTTGTTGTTGCATAGAAATTGCTTTGTTTTCTCTTAGTTTTAACCTCCTTGGCGTAGTTCTTCTCCCCGTTTTCTTCCTCACCGGATTCGACATTACTTCCATTATGCATTTCCTCTCTCCTCTTCGCACTCGATTTTTGCAACATCAGTTGATCCTCATAGACTTGTTTTGTCGTCATCGGAGCTAGAGTGATTGTCCGGTGATTGTGTATGAATGAGTACTTGTTGGTGAAGCCGTCATGATGCACTCGTCGGTCAAATTGCCATGGTCTTCCTAAGAGAAGATGTCCAGCTTGCATTGGAACCACATCGCACAATACTTCATCCTCATACTTCCCAATTCAAAACGGTACAAGAACCTGCTTTGTAACCCTCGCCTCACCACTATCGTTCATCCATTGTAGCTTGTATGGACGAGGGTGCTTAAGTGTTATGAGCTCCAGCTTTTCAACCATGGAAGTACTAGCAACATTAGTGCAACTAGCACCATCGATAATAACACTACATACCTGATAAGAACCTCGCCAATATGCTGACGAAACCCGTTATCAATAAAAAGACACCAAGACCGTTTCTACTTCAGATTCGGATGGAAATCACCGCGACCCGTTGCTTATATCGAAGCAAGAACCTTGGTATATCGAAGACGCCACAATCAAGGATGGAAGGCTTGACTGATAAGTCGGTTTTGAACTCCACGGAAGATTCCGATAAGTTCGAATAGTTCGTCAAAGAACCAAAGAAAGAATTCACCTCTCTAGAAAAATGATTGTCATCCCCTTCATTAACCTTAAAAATGCCTATTTATAGGCCACATTACAATCAGAAAATACCAAGAAAATTCGTCCAAAAAAATCAGAGGAAAATTGCCTAAAACTAGAAAAGGAAAGTTGACAAATTCAAAGGTAGTAACTAACCCTAGTTCACCCTAAAATAAAAACCAACTAAAAAGGAATGTTTTAAAGGCTGATTATCAGCCAATTACATGCCCAAGACTTTAAGGGAAAGAGCAATAAAGTCATTTTTTGACAACTTGCACAAACAGATCAGCCACATGTGCCAACAATGGAAAAGTTTCCGAAAATTCTTCATTAGCCTAGATCATGCCAAATTCGTGGACTCTTCTAGAATCTGGATCAAATTGATGCACCTTTGAGGTTGACGTGATCCTTGGTCAATGGGCTTGCACAAATTGACTTGATTCCAAATTTCATAAATCAGCCCATTTAATACTTCCTTGAATTTCTTAGCACGGGCTCTTGTAATTGGACCAACAGGAACTTGAATTGGGTCAGCCACCTTCCATGCATTTGAGCTCTCCATGTCTCCATCATTCCCCTCCTCTTGAAAAGGATTTGTCCTCAAATCATCTCCTGCATCAAAGGGACTTAAATCAGAAACATTGAAGGTAGCACTTACATTATACTCACCTGGCAGATCCAATTTGTAAGCATTGTCATTGATTCTTTCAACGACTTGAAATGGACCATCTCCTCGTGGTAGCAACTTTGACTTCCTTTGTTCCGGAAAACGCTCCTTTCTAAAGTGCAACCATACCCAATCTCCTGGTTCGAAAATTAGCTTGTGTCGCCCCTTATTGGCTTGCTTTGCATATTGTTCCGTTCTTCGCTCAATGTTGAGTCTTGCTTTCTCATGAATCTGCTTAACAAGATCAGCCTTCCTTTTGCCATCTAAATTAACACGCTCAGAAACAGGTAATGGTGATAAGTCCAATGGAGACAATGGATTAAAACCATAAACAATCTCAAAAGGTGAATACATAGTAGCAGAATGGACAGAACGATTATATGCAAACTCAACATGCGGTAAACAGTCTTCCCATGTCTTAATGTTCTTACTAATGATCGCCCTTAACAAAGTTGACAAAGTCCTATTTACTACCTCAGTTTGACCATCAGTTTGTGGGTGACAAGTAGTAGAAAACAACAATTTTGTACCTAACTTACCCCACAAAGTCTTCCAAAAGTAGCTCAAAAACTTAGTATCTCTATCCGAAACAATTGTTCTAGGCATTCCATGTATCCTCACAATCTCCCGAAAGAACAAGTCAGCGACATGCGAAGCATCATCAGTTTTATGACAGGGAATAAAATGTGCCATCTTAGAAAATCGATCTACAACCACAAACACACTATCCTTCCCTCGTTTGGTCCTAGGTAAACCTAACACAAAGTCCATTGAAATATCAGTCCAAGGCTCACTAGGAATTGGTAAAGGTGTGTACAAACCATGGGGTTGTGCTCTCGATTTAGCTTGCTTACACGTGACACATCTACCACAAATCCTTGCAACATCTCTTTTCATATGTGGCCAAAAGAAGTGTTCCTGCAAAACAGCTAAAGTTTTAGCAATCCCAAAATGCCCCATCAATCCACCACCATGGGATTCCCTCACTAATAGATCTCTCAAAGAACAATTAGGCACACAAAGCTTATTCTCACGAAACAAAAATCCATCATGCCTATAAAATTTTCCCACTGCGTTTTTCTCACAAGCTTGATATTCCTTACTAAAATCTTGGTCCAAAGTGTATAAATCCTTAATATGCTCAAAACCAAGTAGTTTAGCATCAAGAATAGAAAGTAATGCGTACCTGCGAGAAAGTGCATCCGCAACCACATTTTCCTTACCTTGCTTGTATCGAATGACGTAGGGAAATGTCTCGATGAATTCAACCCAGCGGGCATGCCTTTTGTTCAACTTTTGTTGCCCCTTCAAATGTTTCAATGACTCGTGATCAGTGTGAATCACGAATTCCTTGGGCCATAAGTAATGTTGCCAAGTCTTCAATGCTCGAACCAACGCGTACAACTCCTTGTCATAAGTTGGGTAATTTAGTGTTGCCCCACTCAATTTTTCGCTGAAATACGCGATTGGTCGTCCTCCTTGCATCAGCACGGCACCTATACCTACACCAGAAGCATCACATTCAATTTCAAATGTTTTAGAAAAATCTGGTAAAGCAAGTAAAGGAGCATGAGTAAGCTTATGCTTAATAAGCTGAAACGCCTTCTCTTGTTCTTCTCCCCACTTGAACCCAACGTTCTTTTTGATTACTTCTGTGAGCGGTGCAGCCAAAGTACTGAAATCCCTTACAAATCACCGGTAAAAGCTGGCAAGTCCATGAAAACTCCTTACATCTCCAATGCTTGTGGGACTCGGCCACTCTTGGATTGCCCGAATCTTTTCCTCATCAACCTGTATACCTTGAGCACTAACAACAAAACCAAGAAACACAAGCTTTTCCGTGCAAAAGGCACACTTCTTAACATTAGCATACAACTTTTCCTTCCGTAAAACATCTAAAACAAGTTTCAAATGTTCAATATGATCATCCAAGTTGCTGCTATAGATCAGAATATCATCAAAATAAACTACAACAAACTTTCCGATAAAAGCTCGCAAAACATGGTTCATTAAACGCATAAATGTGCTAGGTGCATTGGTTAAACCAAAAGGCATTACCAACCACTCATACAAACCTTGTTTTGTTTTGAAAGCCGTCTTCCACTCATCTCCTTCTTTCATGCGAATTTGATGATATCCACTTTTCAGATCAATTTTAGAAAATACACAAGCACCATGCAATTCATCTAACATGTCATCCAAGCGAGGAATGGGATGTCGATACTTTACCGTGATGTTGTTGATGGCTCGACAATCAACGCACATCCTCCAAGTCCCATCCTTCTTAGGCACAAGTAAAACTGGTACGGCACACGGGCTCATGCTTTCTCTCACGTATCCCTTCTCCATTAACTCACTTACTTGTCGTTGGAGTTCCTTCGTCTCCTCGGGATTACTCCTATATGCTGGTCGGTTTGGAATAGCAGCTCCGGGTACGAAATCAATTTGATGCTCAATCCCGCGGATTGGAGGTAATCCTTACGGTGTTTCCTCGGGAAAGACATCCTCATAATCCTGCAAAAGAGGAACAACAGAACTATGCAAGGGAGAATCAAAATCATTAGTGTTTAACAACGCCTCCTTGTACACGAGTAAAATCATTGGCTGATTAGAACACAAAGCTCTCTTCACATCACTCATTCTTGCATAGAAATTCGTTTTTCTCTCAATTTTTACCTCAGTGGCCGAATCTTCTTTTTTATTGACCCTCTCATTTTTCTCTCCTTTACTCTCCTTCTTCTCGGCCTCTCTATTTTTTTTCCCTCTCTGGCCGAACTCTCTCTCCGCACTCCAACACTCGGTGTTTTTATCCTCTTTCGCTTTCTTTTTCTCATTCTCTCCTTTTTGTTCACTCTCCTTTTGTAACCTCACTTGATCTTCGTGAACCTGTTTAGGTGTCATTGGTACAAGAGTGAACGTTCTTTGGTTGTGCACAACAGAATATTTATTGGTATAACCATCATGTTTGACTTGACGATCAAACTGCCACGGTCGTCCTAATAACAAGTGCCCGGCTTGCATTGGAACTACATCGCACAAAACTTCGTCTTCATATCTACCAATGCGAAACGAAATTAGCGCTTGTTTGGTTACCTTTACCTCGCCACTATCATTTAACCACTGCAACTTGTATGGCCGAGGATGCTTGGTCGTTGGCAGCCCTAATTTATCAACCATAGTAGTGCTAGCAACATTCGTACAACTACCTCCATCAATTATCACACAACATACCTTATTCCGCACGTGGCACCTAGTGTGAAAAATGTTCTCACGTTGCTCTTCTTCGTCCTCTTTGGCGTGCAAACTAAGGGCTCGTCGAGTAACCAACAACTCACCTTGGGCAGTAAATTCTTCTTCATCCACGTCCTCCAAAGGTGGCATGGAGTCCTTGTCCGATTCGTCGTCCGTAACAACCTCTCCGTCGTCCCGTAACACCATCACCCTTTTGTTCGGACATTGACTTAAATATGACCCCTACCTTGACACTTGAAACATTTAATATCACGGTTTCGAGAAGTGGACAAATCATTTTTACCTTGGTTTGGAGGGCTAATAGTTGCTGGTTTTGGCTCGAATTTGGGCCTCGCAATCGACTTCTCTTCTTTCTTCCCATAATTCGGCTTCCATGTAGAATGTCCCGAATTAATATTCGAACGTGAATTACCCCTCCTCTTGAGCTGCCGTTCTACCGTGATAGCCATGTGCACCATGTCTTCTATCTCCACGTAATGTTGCAATTCCACCCTATCTTGAATGTCCGCATTTAGCCCCTGCAAAAATCTCGCCATTGTTGCTTCTCGATCTTCTTCAACATTGGCTCGTATCATGGCTATTTCCATCTCTTGATAATACTCCTCCACGCTCCTATTTCCTTGCCTAAGTCCTTGCAACTTCTTGTACAATTCCCGGTAGTAATGGCTGGGCACAAAACGTTTTCTCATCACCGTTTTCATCTCCTCCCAAGTCTCAATCGGGTGCTCTCGGTTCCGTCGCCTATTCATCACCAACTGATCCCACCACACAATCGCATAATCCGAGAATTCAATGGCAGCAAGCTTAACCTTCTTTAATTCCGAATAATTATGGCAATCAAACACTAATTCCACCTTCTTTTCCCACTCTAAATAAACTTCGGGGTCGTTTTTCCCTTGAAATGACGGAATCTTCATCTTAATACCGCCGATGTTATTGTCTTCCCGGTTCCTAGCTTCTCTATTCCCATTTCCATGCCTAAACCTGCCCCTATTAATTGGTGGTTCCTCCAACACTTCCAACTCTTCATCCGAAATATCACGTCCACCCCTACGCCTGTTTTGCACGTTTAATGGCTGCCTATTACGTGTTCTAGCATCAACCTCATCTAATTTCTCCTGAATAGGCTCTAATGCACGTGTCACAACCGCTCCATGTGCCCCATTAATGCTTGCAGTTGGAGATTTGGAACGTTTTGTTGTGGAAGGTCATCTTCAGCTTCGCTTTCTTGATTTGGATTCATTTTTTTTTTAACCTGCAGAATGACGTTAGATAAAAAAAAAAGAAGAAGACAAAAGAAGGACCTCACTTCTCTCCCTCACGTCTTTCTCTCAAATAATTGATCACTCTGTTCACTCGTGTTTCACTTGATTTAATGGCTTTTACCCTCGAATGATCTCACACTCTTGCCTTTTTCCACTCCTTTATTCTCTCTTTGATTCTTTGGAGCTACACAAACAACAATCAAAATCTGTCCACGCACAAATCAAACTAGCTGCTCTTTTTTTTTTTTTTTTTTTTTGACAAATTCGACCAGACTAGTTAAAAAGGAAACTAGAACCAGAAATTTCTAATCTAGAAACAAATTCAGAAACAAACAAAACTTTCTTTTTTTTTTTTTTGACAAATTTCTTTCTGTTCTTTTCTTTTCTGCCTTTATTTTTTTTTTTGACGTTTTTTTTTTTTTTTTTTTTTTTTTGAACAATCAGGAACTGAAATACACTAGAATTCAGACAAAAGAAAATTTAAAAGATACGCAAACCTGAGACTAGAAACTTGGCTCTGATACCAAATGATAAGAACCTCGCCAAAATGCTGACGAAACCCGTTATCAATAAAAAGACACCAAGACCGTTTCTACTTCAGATTCGGATGGAAATCACCGCGACCCGTTGCTTATATCGAAGCAAGAACCTTGGTATATCGAAGACGCCACAATCAAGGATGGAAGGCTTGACCGATAAGTCGGTTTTGAACTCCACGGAAGATTCCGATAAGTTCGAATAGTTCGTCAAAGAACCAAGAAAGAATTCACCTCTCTAGAAAAATGATTATCATCCCCTTCATTAACCTTAAAAATGCCTATTTATAGGCCACATTACAATCAGAAAATACCTAGAAAATTCGTCCAAAAAATCAGAGGAAAATTGCCTAAAACTAGAAAAGGAAAGTTGACAAATTCAAAGGTAGTAACTAACCCTAGTTCACCCTAAAATAAAAACCAACTAAAAAGGAATGTTTTAAAGGCTGATTATCAGCCAATTACATGCCCAAGACTTTAAGGAAAGAGCAATAAAGTCATTTTTTGACAACTTGCACAAACAGATCAGCCACATGTGCCAACAATGGAAAAGTTTCCGAAAATTCTTCATTAGCCTAGATCATGCCAAATTCGTGGACTCTTCTAGAATCAGGATCAAATTGATGCACCTTTGAGGTTGACGTGATCCTTGGTCAATGGGCTTGCACAAATTGACTTGATTCCAAATTTCATAAATCAGCCCATTTAATACTTCCTTGAATTTCTTAGCACGGGCTCTTGTAATTGGACCAACAGGAACTTGAATTGGGTCAGCCACCTTCCATGCATTTGAGCTCTCCATGTCTCCATCAATACCTTGCCTTTCACGTGGCAACGAGTGTGGAAGATATTCTCCCGTTGTACTTCTTCTTCCTCTTCTTTGGCTTGCAAACTCAAGGCTCGTCGTGCGACTAGTCCAAGCATCTCACCCTGATCGGCCTCGAACTCCTCATCCCAGTTGGGGCGTCCTCCAATGGTGGCATATCCTCTAGAGCAGCTTCATCCACGGATTCAATTTCACCATTTTCTCGGATCACCATAACTCGTTTGTTTGGACATTGGCTTGCTATGTGCCCTATCCCCTGACTTGAAACACCTAATCTCACTATTACGAGTCGAAGTAGGGCTGAATTACCTTGCGAGGCAGTAGTAGTACGGTGACTGGTTTGGGTTCAGGTTTGGCCTTGGACGTGGACTGGTTTTCCTCTTTCATTGGGTGGTTCGACCTCAAGGTGCTGCGCTTGAAGTTTGTGGGAATGGCCTTGGTCGTGTACCACCCCTCTTCAGTTGCCTCTCAACCTTGATTGCCATATGCACCAAATCCTCCAATTCCACATAATGGTGCAGCTCGATGGTGTTAGCAATCTCTCGGTTTAATCCATTCAAAAATCTGGCCATTGTCGCCTCCCGATCCTCATCCACATTGGCTCTAACCATCGCCATCTCCATCTCTTTATAATATTCATCAACGCTTCGGTTACCTTGATGGAGACCTTGCAGCTTGAGGTATAGATCCCGGTAGTAGTGGCTTGGTACAAATCGTTGTCTCATTAATCTCTTCATCTCATCCCAAGTTTCAATAGGACGTTCTCCGCTCCGTCTCCTATTGATGCACAACTGATCCCACCATACAATAGCGTAATCAGTAAATTCAATTGCTGCAAGTTTTATCTTCTTTAGTTCGGAGTAGTTGTGGCAATCGAAAACCAACTCCATCTTCTTTTCCCACTCGAGGTATGCTTCGGGATCACTATTTCCTTGAAACGCAGGAATTTTCATCTTGATACTTCCTAAGTTGTTATCCACCCGGTTCCTAGCTTCTCTATCACGGCCATATCTCCTATGGCTGCCCACGGACATCCTATCAACTCCTCCTCTAAATAGTCGCCTTCAAATTCACCAACTTCGTCAATTTCCCTTTGATGCAATATGTTCCTCCTTGGGGCATTCGGTGCAAACGGTGGCTGTCGCTGTTGTGTTCCCTCTTCTACCCTATCCAACCTCTTATTTATATGCTCGAACTCTACCCTCATCATCCGTCTCATCTCCCCCAATAACGCTTGCATCTGTAGCTTTGGAAGATTGGTTGGTGGATGCTCTTCGTTTGTGTTCTTCTCTTGATCTTGCGACATGATTGAAATTCTGCAAACAAGGTTAGAACAGTATGGAAAAAAAAAAAAAAGGACCTTACTACACTCCCTTAAGTGTTTCGCTCGAAGAATAATTTACTCAAATTCACTCGTGTTTCACTCAACTTAATTGGCTTTTACCCTCTGATGGACTCACACACTCTGCCTTTTTCCACTCATATTCTTCTTTTAGTTCTTTCAAAACTAATCAAACAAGGGTAACAAGAACTCAAGCAGTAGATAATATAACGGCAAGCGAATCAAATCGATCAAATTCGTCACGGTTTTTTTTTAAAATTTTTTTCAATGCCCAGACATGGCTTGTGGTAAAATAAGAGGTCTAGAACGTAAAAAATAGGATTAAACTCAATTTTCGGTTTTTTTTTTTTTTTTTTTGTGTAAACCTTGTGGGAATTGGATTAGGGTTTCTAATTCCTAAAAGAACTCAAACTCAAAGCAAGTAATCCAACTCTGAATCAAAACTAATATCAGTTATTTAAGAAAAAAAAAAACAAGATTTTTTTTTTTTTTTTGATGTTGCAGAACTTTTTTTTTTTTTTTTAATAACAAAAATTTTTTTTTGGACGAATTTTGTTTTGTTTTTTTTTTTTAATAGAAGAACGAATTAGAAGAAAAGAAAAGCGAGATAAGGATAGGCAAACCGGAGGAACCGAGGCTCTGATACCAACTGGTACGAACCACGTCAACAACGTGACGAAACCCGATACCAAATCTGGAAACGGAAACCCAAGATCTTTCAAGTTTGATGAAAACCGCGACCTGTTGCTTAGCGAAGCAAGAACCTTTGTATGGTGAAGACGCCACAAACGGTTATGGAAACTCCGTTTGATAAGTCGATTTGAGCGCCACAAGGAATCCTTGATAAGTTCGGATAAGTTTCTTCAAGAACTCAAGAAGAATAACTCACAATATGAATAACATCAAAAATCTTCTTATTCCATAATCTGATATCGCCTTTATGTAGGCAACGTTACAATTTGTAAAATTCCTAATCTACCTGAAGGATTTACATGCCTGAAAATCAGATTTATCAACTAAAAATTAAATAAAATTCGGAAATTAAAATAGTGCCTAAATTCAAATTTTAAACTAGAACTTTAAACGCAATAGGATTACAAGAAATCAAATCTTGATCAGATCTTATGAAGTTCTGAATTTGATTGAATCTTAACTTCTTGAAACTTGAAACACGTAATCTTGCCATGTCTTTGTTGGGAAAAATGTCCACAAGCTTCCGTCCTCCTTGCCGTTTATCCACATCTCCCCCCCTCCCCCCCCCCCCCCCCCCCCCCCCCCCCCCCCCCCCCCCCCCCCCCCCCCCCCCCCCCCCCCCCCCCCCCCCCCCCCCCCCCCCCCCTCCCCCCCCCCCCCCCCCCCCCCCTCTTGAGAAGGATTTGTCCTCAAATCAACACCTCCTTGGTGCATCAACTTGGAACGTCTTTGTGCATGAAATCTTTCTTTCCTCATTTGTGACCAACCCCAATCTCCAGGTTCAAAAACCAGCCTGTGAAATCCTTTGTGAAGTTGCTTTACGTGCTGTTCTGTTCTCCCCCCAATGTTGATCCGTTTAAAATCAACGCACGTTTAACCTCACTTGTTGTTGCATAGAAATTGCTTTGTTTTCTCTTAGTTTTAACCTCCTTGGCGTAGTTCTTCTCCCCGTTTTCTTCCTCACCGGATTCGACATTACTTCCATTATGCATTTCCTCTCTCCTCTTCGCACTCGATTTTTGCAACATCAGTTGATCCTCATAGACTTGTTTTGTCGTCATCGGAGCTAGAGTGATTGTCCGGTGATTGTGTATGAATGAGTACTTGTTGGTGAAGCCGTCATGATGCACTCGTCGGTCAAATTGCCATGGTCTTCCTAAGAGAAGATGTCCAGCTTGCATTGGAACCACATCGCACAATACTTCATCCTCATACTTCCCAATTCAAAACGGTACAAGAACCTGCTTTGTAACCCTCGCCTCACCACTATCGTTCATCCATTGTAGCTTGTATGGACGAGGGTGCTTAAGTGTTATGAGCTCCAGCTTTTCAACCATGGAAGTACTAGCAACATTAGTGCAACTAGCACCATCGATAATAACACTACATACCTGATAAGAACCTCGCCAATATGCTGACGAAACCCGTTATCAATAAAAAGACACCAAGACCGTTTCTACTTCAGATTCGGATGGAAATCACCGCGACCCGTTGCTTATATCGAAGCAAGAACCTTGGTATATCGAAGACGCCACAATCAAGGATGGAAGGCTTGACTGATAAGTCGGTTTTGAACTCCACGGAAGATTCCGATAAGTTCGAATAGTTCGTCAAAGAACCAAAGAAAGAATTCACCTCTCTAGAAAAATGATTGTCATCCCCTTCATTAACCTTAAAAATGCCTATTTATAGGCCACATTACAATCAGAAAATACCAAGAAAATTCGTCCAAAAAAATCAGAGGAAAATTGCCTAAAACTAGAAAAGGAAAGTTGACAAATTCAAAGGTAGTAACTAACCCTAGTTCACCCTAAAATAAAAACCAACTAAAAAGGAATGTTTTTAAAGGCTGATTATCAGCCAATTACATGCCCAAGACTTTAAGGGAAAGAGCAATAAAGTCATTTTTTGACAACTTGCACAAACAGATCAGCCACATGTGCCAACAATGGAAAAGTTTCCGAAAATTCTTCATTAGCCTAGATCATGCCAAATTCGTGGACTCTTCTAGAATCTGGATCAAATTGATGCACCTTTGAGGTTGACGTGATCCTTGGTCAATGGGCTTGCACAAATTGACTTGATTCCAAATTTCATAAATCAGCCCATTTAATACTTCCTTGAATTTCTTAGCACGGGCTCTTGTAATTGGACCAACAGGAACTTGAATTGGGTCAGCCACCTTCCATGCATTTGAGCTCTCCATGTCTCCATCATTCCCCTCCTCTTGAAAAGGATTTGTCCTCAAATCATCTCCTGCATCAAAAGGACTTAAATCAGAAACATTGAAGGTAGCACTTACATTATACTCACCTGGCAGATCCAATTTGTAAGCATTGTCATTGATTCTTTCAACGACTTGAAATGGACCATCTCCTCGTGGTAGCAACTTTGACTTCCTTTGTTCCGGAAAACGCTCCTTTCTAAAGTGCAACCATACCCAATCTCCTGGTTCGAAAATTAGCTTGTGTCGCCCCTTATTGGCTTGCTTTGCATATTGTTCCGTTCTTCGCTCAATGTTGAGTCTTGCTTTCTCATGAATCTGCTTAACAAGATCAGCCTTCCTTTTGCCATCTAAATTAACACGCTCAGAAACAGGTAATGGTGATAAGTCCAATGGAGACAATGGATTAAAACCATAAACAATCTCAAAAGGTGAATACATAGTAGCAGAATGGACAGAACGATTATATGCAAACTCAACATGCGGTAAACAGTCTTCCCATGTCTTAATGTTCTTACTAATGATCGCCCTTAACAAAGTTGACAAAGTCCTATTTACTACCTCAGTTTGACCATCAGTTTGTGGGTGACAAGTAGTAGAAAACAACAATTTTGTACCTAACTTACCCCACAAAGTCTTCCAAAAGTAGCTCAAAAACTTAGTATCTCTATCCGAAACAATTGTTCTAGGCATTCCATGTATCCTCACAATCTCCCGAAAGAACAAGTCAGCGACATGCGAAGCATCATCAGTTTTATGACAGGGAATAAAATGTGCCATCTTAGAAAATCGATCTACAACCACAAACACACTATCCTTCCCTCGTTTGGTCCTAGGTAAACCTAACACAAAGTCCATTGAAATATCAGTCCAAGGCTCACTAGGAATTGGTAAAGGTGTGTACAAACCATGGGGTTGTGCTCTCGATTTAGCTTGCTTACACGTGACACATCTACCACAAATCCTTGCAACATCTCTTTTCATATGTGGCCAAAAGAAGTGTTCCTGCAAAACAGCTAAAGTTTTAGCAATCCCAAAATGCCCCATCAATCCACCACCATGGGATTCCCTCACTAATAGATCTCTCAAAGAACAATTAGGCACACAAAGCTTATTCTCACGAAACAAAAATCCATCATGCCTATAAAATTTTCCCACTGCGTTTTTCTCACAAGCTTGATATTCCTTACTAAAATCTTGGTC
The DNA here is from genome assembly GCA_009761775.1 of Ficus carica. NCBI lineage: Eukaryota > Viridiplantae > Streptophyta > Magnoliopsida > Rosales > Moraceae > Ficus > Ficus carica. The sequence continues at coordinate 22,442 of VYVB01000714.1, read as the reverse complement.
CAAAGTGTATAAATCCTTAATATGCTCAAAACCAAGTAGTTTAGCATCAAGAATAGAAAGTAATGCGTACCTGCGAGAAAGTGCATCCGCAACCACATTTTCCTTACCTTGCTTGTATCGAATGACGTAGGGAAATGTCTCGATGAATTCAACCCAGCGGGCATGCCTTTTGTTCAACTTTTGTTGCCCCTTCAAATGTTTCAATGACTCGTGATCAGTGTGAATCACGAATTCCTTGGGCCATAAGTAATGTTGCCAAGTCTTCAATGCTCGAACCAACGCGTACAACTCCTTGTCATAAGTTGGGTAATTTAGTGTTGCCCCACTCAATTTTTCGCTGAAATACGCGATTGGTCGTCCTCCTTGCATCAGCACGGCACCTATACCTACACCAGAAGCATCACATTCAATTTCAAATGTTTTAGAAAAATCTGGTAAAGCAAGTAAAGGAGCATGAGTAAGCTTATGCTTAATAAGCTGAAACGCCTTCTCTTGTTCTTCTCCCCACTTGAACCCAACGTTCTTTTTGATTACTTCTGTGAGCGGTGCAGCCAAAGTACTGAAATCCCTTACAAATCACCGGTAAAAGCTGGCAAGTCCATGAAAACTCCTTACATCTCCAATGCTTGTGGGACTCGGCCACTCTTGGATTGCCCGAATCTTTTCCTCATCAACCTGTATACCTTGAGCACTAACAACAAAACCAAGAAACACAAGCTTTTCCGTGCAAAAGGCACACTTCTTAACATTAGCATACAACTTTTCCTTCCGTAAAACATCTAAAACAAGTTTCAAATGTTCAATATGATCATCCAAGTTGCTGCTATAGATCAGAATATCATCAAAATAAACTACAACAAACTTTCCGATAAAAGCTCGCAAAACATGGTTCATTAAACGCATAAATGTGCTAGGTGCATTGGTTAAACCAAAAGGCATTACCAACCACTCATACAAACCTTGTTTTGTTTTGAAAGCCGTCTTCCACTCATCTCCTTCTTTCATGCGAATTTGATGATATCCACTTTTCAGATCAATTTTAGAAAATACACAAGCACCATGCAATTCATCTAACATGTCATCCAAGCGAGGAATGGGATGTCGATACTTTACCGTGATGTTGTTGATGGCTCGACAATCAACGCACATCCTCCAAGTCCCATCCTTCTTAGGCACAAGTAAAACTGGTACGGCACACGGGCTCATGCTTTCTCTCACGTATCCCTTCTCCATTAACTCACTTACTTGTCGTTGGAGTTCCTTCGTCTCCTCGGGATTACTCCTATATGCTGGTCGGTTTGGAATAGCAGCTCCGGGTACGAAATCAATTTGATGCTCAATCCCGCGGATTGGAGGTAATCCTTACGGTGTTTCCTCGGGAAAGACATCCTCATAATCCTGCAAAAGAGGAACAACAGAACTATGCAAGGGAGAATCAAAATCATTAGTGTTTAACAACGCCTCCTTGTACACGAGTAAAATCATTGGCTGATTAGAACACAAAGCTCTCTTCACATCACTCATTCTTGCATAGAAATTCGTTTTTCTCTCAATTTTTACCTCAGTGGCCGAATCTTCTTTTTTATTGACCCTCTCATTTTTCTCTCCTTTACTCTCCTTCTTCTCGGCCTCTCTATTTTTTTTCCCTCTCTGGCCGAACTCTCTCTCCGCACTCCAACACTCGGTGTTTTTATCCTCTTTCGCTTTCTTTTTCTCATTCTCTCCTTTTTGTTCACTCTCCTTTTGTAACCTCACTTGATCTTCGTGAACCTGTTTAGGTGTCATTGGTACAAGAGTGAACGTTCTTTGGTTGTGCACAACAGAATATTTATTGGTATAACCATCATGTTTGACTTGACGATCAAACTGCCACGGTCGTCCTAATAACAAGTGCCCGGCTTGCATTGGAACTACATCGCACAAAACTTCGTCTTCATATCTACCAATGCGAAACGAAATTAGCGCTTGTTTGGTTACCTTTACCTCGCCACTATCATTTAACCACTGCAACTTGTATGGCCGAGGATGCTTGGTCGTTGGCAGCCCTAATTTATCAACCATAGTAGTGCTAGCAACATTCGTACAACTACCTCCATCAATTATCACACAACATACCTTATTCCGCACGTGGCACCTAGTGTGAAAAATGTTCTCACGTTGCTCTTCTTCGTCCTCTTTGGCGTGCAAACTAAGGGCTCGTCGAGTAACCAACAACTCACCTTGGGCAGCAAATTCTTCTTCATCCACGTCCTCCAAAGGTGGCATGGAGTCCTTGTCCGATTCGTCGTCCGTAACAACCTCTCCGTCGTCCCGTAACACCATCACCCTTTTGTTCGGACATTGACTTAAATATGACCCCTACCTTGACACTTGAAACATTTAATATCACGGTTTCGAGAAGTGGACAAATCATTTTTACCTTGGTTTGGAGGGCTAATAGTTGCTGGTTTTGGCTCGAATTTGGGCCTCGCAATCGACTTCTCTTCTTTCTTCCCATAATTCGGCTTCCATGTAGAATGTCCCGAATTAATATTCGAACGTGAATTACCCCTCCTCTTGAGCTGCCGTTCTACCGTGATAGCCATGTGCACCATGTCTTCTATCTCCACGTAATGTTGCAATTCCACCCTATCTTGAATGTCCGCATTTAGCCCCTGCAAAAATCTCGCCATTGTTGCTTCTCGATCTTCTTCAACATTGGCTCGTATCATGGCTATTTCCATCTCTTGATAATACTCCTCCACGCTCCTATTTCCTTGCCTAAGTCCTTGCAACTTCTTGTACAATTCCCGGTAGTAATGGCTGGGCACAAAACGTTTTCTCATCACCGTTTTCATCTCCTCCCAAGTCTCAATCGGGTGCTCTCGGTTCCGTCGCCTATTCATCACCAACTGATCCCACCACACAATCGCATAATCCGAGAATTCAATGGCAGCAAGCTTAACCTTCTTTAATTCCGAATAATTATGGCAATCAAACACTAATTCCACCTTCTTTTCCCACTCTAAATAAACTTCGGGGTCGTTTTTCCCTTGAATGACGGAATCTTCATCTTAATACCGCCGATGTTATTGTCTTCCCGGTTCCTAGCTTCTCTATTCCCATTTCCATGCCTAAACCTGCCCCTATTAATTGGTGGTTCCTCCAACACTTCCAACTCTTCATCCGAAATATCACGTCCACCCCTACGCCTGTTTTGCACGTTTAATGGCTGCCTATTACGTGTTCTAGCATCAACCTCATCTAATTTCTCCTGAATAGGCTCTAATGCACGTGTCAACAACCGCTCCATGTGCCCCATTAATGCTTGCAGTTGGAGATTTGGAACGTTTTGTTGTGGAAGGTCATCTTCAGCTTCGCTTTCTTGATTTGGATTCATTTTTTTTTTTAACCTGCAGAATGACGTTAGATAAAAAAAAAAGAAGAAGACAAAAGAAGGACCTCACTTCTCTCCCTCACGTGTTTCTCTCAAATAATTGATCACTCTGTTCACTCGTGTTTCACTTGATTTAATGGCTTTTACCCTCGAATGATCTCACCACTCTTGCCTTTTTCCACTCCTTTATTCTCTCTTTTGATTCTTTTGGAGCTACACAAACAACAATCAAAATCTGTCCACGCACAAATCAAACTAGCTGCTCTTTTTTTTTTTTTTTTTTTTTTGACAAATTCGACCAGACTAGTTAAAAAGGAAACTAGAACCAGAAATTTCTAATCTAGAAACAAATTCAGAAACAAACAAAACTTTCTTTTTTTTTTTTTTTGACAAATTTCTTTCTGTTCTTTTCTTTTCTGCCTTTATTTTTTTTTTTGACGTTTTTTTTTTTTTTTTTTTTTTTTTTTTGAACAATCAGGAACTGAAATACACTAGAATTCAGACAAAAGAAAATTTAAAAGATACGCAAACCTGAGACTAGAAACTTGGCTCTGATACCAAATGATAAGAACCTCGCCAAAATGCTGACGAAACCCGTTATCAATAAAAAGACACCAAGACCGTTTCTACTTCAGATTCGGATGGAAATCACCGCGACCCGTTGCTTATATCGAAGCAAGAACCTTGGTATATCGAAGACGCCACAATCAAGGATGGAAGGCTTGACCGATAAGTCGGTTTTGAACTCCACGGAAGATTCCGATAAGTTCGAATAGTTCGTCAAAGAACCAAAGAAAGAATTCACCTCTCTAGAAAAATGATTATCATCCCCTTCATTAACCTTAAAAATGCCTATTTATAGGCCACATTACAATCAGAAAATACCTAGAAAATTCGTCCAAAAAAATCAGAGGAAAATTGCCTAAAACTAGAAAAGGAAAGTTGACAAATTCAAAGGTAGTAACTAACCCTAGTTCACCCTAAAATAAAAACCAACTAAAAAGGAATGTTTTAAAGGCTGATTATCAGCCAATTACATGCCCAAGACTTAAGGGAAAGAGCAATAAAGTCATTTTTTGACAACTTGCACAAACAGATCAGCCACATGTGCCAACAATGGAAAAGTTTCCGAAAATTCTTCATTAGCCTAGATCATGCCAAATTCGTGGACTCTTCTAGAATCAGGATCAAATTGATGCACCTTTGAGGTTGACGTGATCCTTGGTCAATGGGCTTGCACAAATTGACTTGATTCCAAATTTCATAAATCAGCCCATTTAATACTTCCTTGAATTTCTTAGCACGGGCTCTTGTAATTGGACCAACAGGAACTTGAATTGGGTCAGCCACCTTCCATGCATTTGAGCTCTCCATGTCTCCATCAATACCTTGCCTTTCACGTGGCAACGAGTGTGGAAGATATTCTCCCGTTGTACTTCTTCTTCCTCTTCTTTGGCTTGCAAACTCAAGGCTCGTCGTGCGACTAGTCCAAGCATCTCACCCTGATCGGCCTCGAACTCCTCATCCCCAGTTGGGGCGTCCTCCAATGGTGGCATATCCTCTAGAGCAGCTTCATCCTCGGATTCAATTTCACCATTTTCTCGGATCACCATAACTCGTTTGTTTGGACATTGGCTTGCTATGTGCCCTATCCCCTGACTTGAAACACCTAATCTCACTATTACGAGTCGAAGTAGGGGCTGAATTACCTTGCGAGGCAGTAGTAACGGTGACTGGTTTGGGTTCAGGTTTGGCCTTGGACGTGGACTGGTTTTCCTCTTTCATTGGGTGGTTCGACCTCCAAGGTGCTGCGCTTGAAGTTTGTGGGAATGGCCTTGGTCGTGTACCACCCCTCTTCAGTTGCCTCTCAACCTTGATTGCCATATGCACCAAATCCTCCAATTCCACATAATGGTGCAGCTCGATGGTGTTAGCAATCTCTCGGTTTAATCCATTCAAAAATCTGGCCATTGTCGCCTCCCGATCCTCATCCACATTGGCTCTAACCATCGCCATCTCCATCTCTTTATAATATTCATCAACGCTTCGGTTACCTTGATGGAGACCTTGCAGCTTGAGGTATAGATCCCGGTAGTAGTGGCTTGGTACAAATCGTTGTCTCATTAATCTCTTCATCTCATCCCAAGTTTCAATAGGACGTTCTCCGCTCCGTCTCCTATTGATGCACAACTGATCCCACCATACAATAGCGTAATCAGTAAATTCAATTGCTGCAAGTTTTATCTTCTTTAGTTCGGAGTAGTTGTGGCAATCGAAAACCAACTCCATCTTCTTTTCCCACTCGAGGTATGCTTCGGGATCACTATTTCCTTGAAACGCAGGAATTTTCATCTTGATACTTCCTAAGTTGTTATCCACCCGGTTCCTAGCTTCTCTATCACGGCCATATCTCCTATGGCTGCCCACGGACATCCTATCAAACTCCTCCTCTAAATAGTCGCCTTCAAATTCACCAACTTCGTCAATTTCCCTTTGATGCAATATGTTCCTCCTTGGGGCATTCGGTGCAAACGGTGGCTGTCGCTGTTGTGTTCCCTCTTCTACCCTATCCAACCTCTTATTTATATGCTCGAACTCTACCCTCATCATCCGTCTCATCTCCCCCAATAACGCTTGCATCTGTAGCTTTGGAAGATTGGTTGGTGGATGCTCTTCGTTTGTGTTCTTCTCTTGATCTTGCGACATGATTGAAATTCTGCAAACAAGGTTAGAACAGTATAGAAAAAAAAAAAAAGGACCTTACTACACTCCCTTAAGTGTTTCGCTCGAAGAATAATTTACTCAAATTCACTCGTGTTTCACTCAAGTTAATTGGCTTTTACCCTCTGATGGACTCACACACTCTGCCTTTTTCCACTCATATTCTTCTTTTAGTTCTTTCAAAACTAATCAAACAAGGGTAACAAGAACTCAAGCAGTAGATAATATAACGGCAAGCGAATCAAATCGATCAAATTCGTCACGGTATTTTTTTTTTAAAATTTTTTTCAATGCCCAGACATGGCTTGTGGTAAAATAAGAGGTCTAGAACGTAAAAAATAGGATTAAACTCAATTTTCGGTTTTTTTTTTTTTTTTTTGTGTAAACCTTGTGGGAATTGGATTAGGGTTTCTAATTCCTAAAAGAACTCAAACTCAAAGCAAGTAATCCAACTCTGAATCAAAAACTAATATCAGTTATTTAAGAAAAAAAAAAAACAAGATTTTTTTTTTTTTTTTGATGTTGCAGAACTTTTTTTTTTTTTTTTAATAACAAAAATTTTTTTTTGGACGAATTTTGTTTTGTTTTTTTTTTTAATAGAAGAACGAATTAGAAGAAAAGAAAAGCGAGATAAGGATAGGCAAACCGGAGGAACCGAGGCTCTGATACCAACTGGTACGAACCACGTCAACAACGTGACGAAACCCGATACCAAATCTGAAAACGGAAACCCAAGATCTTTCAAGTTTGATGAAAACCGCGACCTGTTGCTTAGCGAAGCAAGAACCTTTGTATGGTGAAGACTGCCACAAACGGTTATGGAAACTCCGTTTGATAAGTCGATTTGAGCGCCACAAGGAATCCTTGATAAGTTCGGATAAGTTTCTTCAAGAACTCAAGAAGAATAACTCACAATATGAATAAACATCAAAAATCTTCTATTCCATAATCTGAAATCTGCCTTTATATAGGCAAAGTTACAATTTGTAAAAATTCCTAATCTACCCTTAAGGATTTACATGCCTAAAAATCAGATTTATCAACTAAAAATTAAATAAAATTCGGAATTAAAATAGTGCCTAAATTCAAATTTTAAACTAGAACTTTAAAACTCAAATAGGATTACAAAGAAATCAAATCTTGATCAGATCTTATGAAGTTCTTGAATTTTGATTTGAATCTTGAACTTCTTGAAACTTGAAAACGTAATCTTGACATGATTCTTTGTTGGGAAAAACGTCCACAACAGCTTGCGTCCTCCTTGCACGTTTATCCACATCATTCCCCCCCTCTTGAGAAGGATTTGTCCTCAAATCAACACCTCCTTGGTGCATCAACTTGGAACGTCTTTGTGCATGAAATCTTTCTTTCCTCATTTGTGACCAACCCCAATCTCCAGGTTCAAAAACCAGCCTGTGAAATCCTTTGTGAAGTTGCTTTACGTGCTGTTCTGTTCTCCCCCCAATGTTGATCCGTTTTAAAATCAACGCACGTTTAACCTCACCTGTTGTTGCATAGAAATTGCTTTGTTTTCTCTTAGTTTTAACCTCCTTGGCGTAGTTCTTCTCCCCGTTTTCTTCCTCACCGGATTCGACATTACTTCCATTATGCATTTCCTCTCTCCTCTTCGCACTCGATTTTTGCAACATCAGTTGATCCTCATAGACTTGTTTTGTCGTCATCGGAGCTAGAGTGATTGTCCGGTGATTGTGTATGAATGAGTACTTGTTGGTGAAGCCGTCATGATGCACTCGTCGGTCAAATTGCCATGGTCTTCCTAAGAGAAGATGTCCAGCTTGCATTGGAACCACATCGCACAATACTTCATCCTCATACTTCCCAATTCGAAACGGTACAAGAACCTGCTTTGTAACCCTCGCCTCACCACTATCGTTCATCCATTGTAGCTTGTATGGACGAGGGTGCTTAAGTGTTATGAGCCCCAGCTTTTCAACCATGGAAGTACTAGCAACATTAGTGCAACTACCACCATCGATAATAACACTACATACCTTGCCTTTCACGTGGCAACGAGTGTGAAAGATATTCTCCCGTTGCACTTCTTCTTCCTCTTCTTTGGCTTGCAAACTCAAGGCTCGTCGTGCGACTAGTCCAAGCATCTCACCCTGATCGGCCTCGAACTCCTCATCCCCAGTTGGGGCGTCCTCCAATGGTGGCATATCCTCTAGAGCAGCTTCATCCTCGGATTCAATTTCACCATTTTCTCGGATCACCATAACTCGCTTGTTTGGACATTGGCTTGCTATGTGCCCTCTCCCCTGACTTGAAACACCTAATCTCACTATTACGAGTCGAAGTAGGGGCTGAATTACCTTGCGAGGCAGTAGTAACGGTGACTGGTTTGGGTTCAGGTTTGGCCTTGGACGTGGACTGGTTTTCCTCTTTCATTGGGTGGTTCGACCTCCAAGGTGCTTGCGCTTGAAGTTTGTGGGAATGGCCTTGGTCGTGTACCACCCCTCTTCAGTTGCCTCTCAACCTTGATTGCCATATGCACCAAATCCTCCAATTCCACATAATGGTGCAGCTCGATGGTGTTAGCAATCTCTCGGTTTAATCCATTCAAAAATCTGGCCATTGTCGCCTCCCGATCCTCATCCACATTGGCTCTAACCATCGCCATCTCCATCTCTTTATAATATTCATCAACGCTTCGGTTACCTTGATGGAGACCTTGCAGCTTGAGGTATAGATCCCGGTAGTAGTGGCTTGGTACAAATCGTTGTCTCATTAATCTCTTCATCTCATCCCAAGTTTCAATAGGACGTTCTCCGCTCCGTCTCCTATTGATGCACAACTGATCCCACCATACAATAGCGTAATCAGTAAATTCAATTGCTGCAAGTTTTATCTTCTTTAGTTCGGAGTAGTTGTGGCAATCGAAAACCAACTCCATCTTCTTTTCCCACTCGAGGTATGCTTCGGGATCACTATTTCCTTGAAACGCAGGAATTTTCATCTTGATACTTCCTAAGTTGTTATCCACCCGGTTCCTAGCTTCTCTATCTCGGCCATATCTCCTATGGCTGCCCACGGACATCCTATCAAACTCCTCCTCTAAATAGTCGCCTTCAAATTCACCAACTTCGTCAATTTCCCTTTGATGCAATATGTTCCTCCTTGGGGCGTTCGGTGCAAACGGTGGCTGTCGCTGTTGTGTTCCCTCTTCTACCCTATCCAACCTCTTATTTATATGCTCGAACTCTACCCTCATCATCCGTCTCATCTCCCCCAATAACGCTTGCATCTGCAGCTTTGGAAGATTGGTTGGTGGAAGCTCTTCGTTTGTGTTCTTCTCTTGATCTTGCGACATGATTGAAATTCTGCAAACAAGGTTAGAACAGTATGGAAAAAAAAAAAAGGACCTCACTACACTCCCTTAAGTGTTTCGCTCGAAGAATAATTTACTCAAATTCACTCGTGTTTCACTCAAGTTAATTGGCTTTTACCCTCTGATGGACTCACACACTCTGCCTTTTTCCACTCATATTCTTCTTTTAGTTCTTTCAAACTAATCAAACAAGGGTAACAAGAACTCAAGCAGTAGATCATATAACGGCAAGCGAATCAAATCGATCAAATTCGTCACGGTTTTTTTTTTAAAATTTTTTTCAATGCCCAGACATGGCTTGTGGTAAAATAAGAGGTCTAGAACGTAAAAAATAGGATTAACTCAATTTTCGTTTTTTTTTTTTTTTTTGTAAACCTTGTGGGAATTGGATTAGGGTTTCTAATTCCTAAAAGAACTCAAACTCAAAGCAAGTAATCCAACTCTGAATCAAAAACTAATATCAGTTATTTAAGAAAAAAAAAAACAAGATTTTTTTTTTTTTTTGATGTAGCAGAACTTTTTTTTTTTTTTAAACAAAATTTTTTTTTTGGACGAATTTTGTTTTGTTTTTTTTTTTAATAGAAGAACGAATTAGAAGAAAAGAAAAGCGAGATAAGGATAGGCAAACCGGAAGAACCGAGGCTCTGATACCAACTGGTACGAACCACGTCAACAACGTGACGAAACCCGATACCAAATCTGGAAACGGAAACCCAAGATCTTTCAAGTTTGATGAAAACCGCGACCTGTTGCTTAGCGAAGCAAGAACCTTTGTATGGTGAAGACGCCACAAACGGTTATGGAAACTCCGTTTGATAAGTCGATTTGAACGCCACAAGGAATCCTTGATAAGTTCGGATAAGTTTCTTCAAGAACTCAAGAAGAATAACTCACAATATGAATAAACATCAAAATCTTCTATTCCATAATCTGAAATCTGCCTTTATGTAGGCAAAGTTACAATTTGTAAAATTCCTAATCTACCCTTAAGGATTTACATGCCTAAAAATCAGATTTATCAACTAAAAATTAAATAAAATTCGGAATTAAAATAGTGCCTAAATTCAAATTTTAAACTAGAACTTTAAAACTCAAATAGGATTACAAAGAAATCAAATCTTGATCAGATCTTATGAAGTTCTTGAATTTTGATTTGAATCTTGAACTTCATGAAACTTGAAAACGTAATCTTGCCATGATTCTTTGTTGGGAAAAACGTCCACAACAGCTTGCGTCCTCCTTGCACGTTTATCCACATCTTTCCCCCCCTCTTGAGAAGGATTTGTCCTCAAATCAACACCTCCTTGGTGCATCAACTTGGAACGTCTTTGTGCATGAAATCTTTCTTTCCTCATTTGTGACCAACCCCAATCTCCAGGTTCAAAAACCAGCCTGTGAAATCCTTTGTGAAGTTGCTTTACGTGCTGTTCTGTTCTCCCCCCAATGTTGATCCGTTTTAAAATCAACGCGCGTTTAACCTCACTTGTTGTTGCATAGAAATTGCTTTGTTTTCTCTTAGTTTTAACCTCCTTGGCATAGTTATTCTCCCCGTTTTCTTCCTCACCAGATTCGACATTACTTCCATTATGCATTTCCTCTCTCCTCTTCGCACTCGATTTTTGCAACATCAGTTGATCCTCATAGACTTGTTTTGTCGTCATCGGAGCTAGAGTGATTGTCCGGTGATTGTGTATGAATGAGTACTTGTTGGTGAAGCCGTCATGATGCACTCGTCGGTCAAATTGCCATGGTCTTCCTAAGAGAAGATGTCCAGCTTGCATTGGAACCACATCGCACAATACTTCATCCTCATACTTCCCAATTCGAAACGGTACAAGAACCTGCTTTGTAACCCTCGCCTCACCATTATCGTTCATCCATTGTAGCTTGTATGGACGAGGGTGCTTAAGTGTTATGAGCCCCAACTTTTCAACCATGGAAGTACTAGCAACATTAGTGCAACTACCACCATCGATAATAACACTACATACCTTGCCTTTCACGTGGCAACGAGTGTGAAAGATATTCTCCCGTTGCTCTTCTTCTTCCTCTTCTTTGGCTTGCAAACTCAAGGCTCGTCGTGCGACTAGTCCAAGCATCTCACCCTGATCGGCCTCGAACTCCTCATCCCCAGTTGGGGCGTCCTCCAATGGTGGCATATCCTCTAGAGCAGCTTCATCCTCGGATTCAATTTCACCATTTTCTCGGATCACCATAACTCGCTTGTTTGGACATTGGCTTGCTATGTGCCCTCTCCCCTGACTTGAAACACCTAATCTCACTATTACGAGTCGAAGTAGGGGCTGAATTACCTTGCGAGGCAGTAGTAACGGTGACTGGTTTGGTTTCAGGTTTGGCCTTGGACGTGGACTGGTTTTCCTCTTTCATTGGGTGGTTCGACCTCCAAGGTGCTGCGCTTGAAGTTTGTGGGAATGGCCTTGGTCGTGTACCACCCCTCTTCAGTTGCCTCTCAACCTTGATTGCCATATGCACCAAATCCTCCAATTCCACATAATGGTGCAGCTCGATGGTGTTAGCAATCTCTCGGTTTAATCCATTCAAAAATCTGGCCATTGTCGCCTCCCGATCCTCATCCACATTGGCTCTAACCATCGCCATCTCCATCTCTTTATAATATTCATCAACGCTTCGGTTACCTTGATGGAGACCTTGCAGCTTGAGGTATAGATCCCGGTAGTAGTGGCTTGGTACAAATCGTTGTCTCATTAATCTCTTCATCTCATCCCAAGTTTCAATAGGACGTTCTCCGCTCCGTCTCCTATTGATGCACAACTGATCCCACCATACAATAGCGTAATCAGTAAATTCAATTGCTGCAAGTTTTACCTTCTTTAGTTCGGAGTAGTTGTGGCAATCGAAAACCAACTCCATCTTCTTTTCCCACTCGAGGTATGCTTCGGGATCACTATTCCTTGAAACGCAGGAATTTTCATCTTGATACTTCCTAAGTTGTTATCCACCCGGTTCCTAGCTTATCTATCTCGGCCATATCTCCTATGGCTGCCCGCGGACAACCTATCAAACTCCTCCTCTAAATAGTCGCCTTCAAATTCACCAACTTCGTCAATTTCCCTATGCTGCAATATGTTCCTCCATGGGGCGTTCGATGCAAACGGTGGCTGTCGCTGTTGTGTTCCCTCTTCTACCCTATCCAACCTCTTATTTATATGCTCGAACTCTACCCTCATCATCCGTCTCATCTCCCCCAATAACGCTTGCATCTGCAGCTTCGGAAGATTGGTTGGTGGAAGCTCTTCGTTTGTGTTCTTCTCTTGATCTTGCGACATGATTGAAATTCTGCAAACAAGGTTAGAACAGTATGGAAAAAAAAAAAAAAAAAAGGACCCTCACTACACTCCCTTAAGTGTTTCGCTCGAAGAATAATTTACTCAAATTCACTCGGTTTCACTCAAGTTAATTGGCTTTTACCCTCTGATGGACTCACACACTCTGCTTTTTTCCACTCATATTCTTCTTTTAGTTCTTTCAAACTAATCAAACAAGGGTAACAAGAACTCAAGCAGTAGATCATATAACGGCAAGCGAATCAAATCGATCAAATTCGTCACGGTTTTTTTTTTTAATTTTTTTCAATGCCCAGACATGGCTTGTGGTAAAATAAGAGGTCTAGAACGTAAAAAATAGGATTAAACTCAATTTCGTTTTTTTTTTTTTTTGTGTGTAAACCTTGTGGGAATTGGATTAGGGTTCTAATTCCTAAAAGAACTCAAACTCAAAGCAAGTAATCCAACTCTGAATCAAAAACTAATATCAGTTATTTAAGAAAAAAAAAAAAGATTTTTTTTTTTTTTTTTAATGTAGCAGAACTTTTTTTTTTTTTTTTTTTAACAAAATTTTTTTTTTGGACGAATTTGTTTTGTTTTTTTTTAATAGAAGAACGAATTAGAAGAAAAGAAAAGCGAGATAAGAATAGGCAAACCGGAGGAACCGAGGCTCTGATACCAACTGGTACGAACCACGTCAACAACGTGTCGAAACCCCGATACCAATCTGGAAACGGAAACCCAAGATCTTTCAAGTTTGATGAAAACCGCGACCTGTTGCTTAGCGAAGCAAGAACCTTTGTATGGTGAAGACGCCACAAACGGGTTATGGAACACTCCGTTTGATAAGTCGATTTGAACACCACAAGGAATCCTTGATAAGTTCGGATAAGTTTCTTCAAGAACTCAAGAAGAATAACTCACAATATGAAGTTCTTGAATTTTGATTTGAATCTTGAAACTTCTTGAAACTTGAAAACGTAATCTTGACATGATTCTTTGTTGGGAAAAACGTCCACAACAGCTTGCGTCCTCCTTGCACGTTTATCCACATCATTCCCCCCCCCCCCTCTTGAGAAGGATTTGTCCTCAAATCATCACCTCCTTGGTGCATCAACTTGGAACGTCTTTGTGCATGAAATCTTTCTTTCCTCATTTGTGACCAACCCAATCTCCAGGTTCAAAACCAGCCTGTGAAATCCTTTGTGAAGTTGCTTTACGTGCTGTTCTGTTCTCCCCCCAATGTTGATCCGTTTTAAAATCAACGCACGTTTAACCTCACTTGTTGTTGCATAGAAATTGCTTTGTTTTCTCTTAGTTTTAACCTACTTGGCGTAGTTCTTCTCCCCGTTTTCTTCCTCACCGGATTCGACATTACTTCCATTATGCATTTCCTCTCTCCTCTTCGCACTCGATTTTTGCAACATCAGTTGATCCTCATAGACTTGTTTTGTCGTCATCGGAGCTAGAGTGATTGTCCGGTGATTGTGTATGAATGAGTACTTGTTGGTGAAGCCGTCATGATGCACTCGTCGGTCAAATTGCCATGGTCTTCCTAAGAGAAGATGTCCAGCTTGCATTGGAACCACATCGCACAATACTTCATCCTCATACTTCCCAATTCGAAACGGTACAAGAACCTGCTTTGTAACCCTCGCCTCACCACTATCGTTCATCCATTGTAGCTTGTATGGATGAGGGTGCTTAAGTGTTATGAGCCCCAGCTTTTCAACCATGGAAGTACTAGCAACATTAGTGCAACTACCACCATCAATAATAACACTACATACCTTGCCTTTCACGTGGCAACGAGTGTGAAAGATATTCTCCCGTTGCTCTTCTTCTTCCTCTTCTTTGGCTTGCAAACTCAAGGCTCGTCGTGCGACTAGTCCAAGCATCTCACCCTGATCGGCCTCGAACTCCTCATCCCCAGTTGGGGCGTCCTCCAATTGTGGCATATCCTCTAGAGCAGCTTCATCCTCGGATTCAATTTCACCATTTTCTCGGATCACCATAACTCGCTTGTTTGGACATTGGCTTGCTATGTGCCCTCTCCCCTGACTTGAAACACCTAATCTCACTATTACGAGTCGAAGTAGGGGCTGAATTACCTTGCAAGGCAGTAGTAACGGTGACTGGTTCGGTTTCAGGTTTGGCCTTGGACGTGGACTGGTTTTCCTCTTTCATTGGGTGGTTTGACCTCCAAGGTGCTGCGCTTGAAGTTTGTGGGAATGGCCTTGGTCGTGTACCACCCCTCTTCAGTTGCCTCTCAACCTTGATTGCCATATGCACCAAATCCTCCAATTCCACATAATGGTGCAGCTCGATGGTGTTAGCAATCTCTCGGTTTAATCCATTCAAAAATCTGGCCATTGTCGCCTCCCGATCCTCATCCACATTGGCTCTAACCATCGCCATCTCCATCTCTTTATAATATTCATCAACGCTTCGGTTACCTTGATGGAGACCTTGCAGCTTGAGGTATAGATCCCGGTAGTAGTGGCTTGGTACAAATCGTTGTCTCATTAATCTCTTCATCTCATCCCAAGTTTCAATAGGACGTTCTCCGCTCCGTCTCCTATTGATGCACAACTGATCCCACCATACAATAGCGTAATCAGTAAATTCAATTGCTGCAAGTTTTACCTTCTTAGTTCGGAGTAGTTGTGGCAATCGAAAACCAACTCCATCTTCTTTTCCCACTCGAGGTATGCTTCGGGATCACTATTTCCTGAAACGCAGGAATTTTCATCTTGATACTTCCTAAGTTG
The DNA here is from genome assembly GCA_009761775.1 of Ficus carica. Lineage (NCBI taxonomy): Eukaryota > Viridiplantae > Streptophyta > Magnoliopsida > Rosales > Moraceae > Ficus > Ficus carica. The sequence goes on along the minus strand of VYVB01000714.1, from coordinate 6,920 downwards.
TTATCCACCCGGTTCCTAGCTTATCTATCTCGGCCATATCTCCTATGGCTGCCCACGGACATCCTATCAAACTCCTCCTCTAAATAGTCGCCTTCAAATTCACCAACTTCGTCAATTTCCCTATGCTGCAATATGTTCCTCCTTGGGGCGTTCGGTGCAAACGGTGGCTGTCGCTGTTGTGTTCCCTCTTCTACCCTATCCAACCTCTTATTTATATGCTCGAACTCTACCCTCATCATCCGTCTCATCTCCCCCAATAACGCTTGCATCTGCAGCTTCGGAAGATTGGTTGGTGGAAGCTCTTCGTTTGTGTTCTTCTCTTGATCTTGCGACATGATTGAAATTCTGCAAACAAGGTTAGAACAGTATGGAAAAAAAAAAAAAAAAGGACCTCACTACACTCCCTTAAGTGTTCGCTCGAAGAATAATTTACTCAAATTCACTCGTGTTTCACTCAAGTTAATTGGCTTTACCCTCTGATGGACTCACACACTCTGCCTTTTTCCACTCATATTCTTCTTTTAGTTCTTTCAAAACTAATCAAACAAGGGTAACAAGAACTCAAGCAGTAGATAATATTACGGCAAGCGAATCAAATCGATCAAATTCGTCACGGTTTTTTTTTTAAAATTTTTTTCAATGCCCAGACATGGCTTGTGGTAAAAATAAGAGGTCTAGAACGTAAAAAATAGGATTAAACTCAATTTTCATTTTTTTTTTTTTTTAATAACCTTGTGGGAATTGGATTAGGGTTTCTAATTCCTAAAAGAACTCAAACTCAAAGCAAGTAATCCAACTCTGAATCAAAAACTAATATCAGTTATTTAAGAAAAAAAAAAAAACAAGATTTTTTTTTTTTTTTTTGATGTAGCAGAACTTTTTTTTTTTTTTTAACAAAATTTTTTTTTTGGACGAATTTTGTTTAGTTTTTTTTTTTTAATAGAAGAACGAATTAGAAGAAAAGAAAAGCGAGATAAGGATAGGCAAACCGGAGGAACCGAGGCTCTGATACCAACTGATACGAACCACGTCAACAACGTGACGAAACCCGAAACCAAAATCTGGAAACGGAAACCCAAGATCTTTCAAGTTTGATGAAAACCGCGACCTGTTGCTTAGCGAAGCAAGAAACCTTTGTATGGTGAAGGCGCCACAACGGTTTTGGAAACTCCGTTTGATAAGTCGATTTGAACGCCACAAGGAATCCTTGATAAGTTCGGATAAGTTTCTTCAAGAACTCAAGAAAGAATAACTCACAATATGAATAAACATCAAAAATATTCTCTTCATAATCTGAAATCTGCCTTTATATAGGCAAAGTTACAATTTGTAAAATTTCTAATCTACCCTTAAGGATTTACATGCCTAAAATCAGATTTATCAACTAAAAATTAAATAAAATTCGGAATTAAAATAGTGCCTAAATTCAAATTTTAAACTAGACTTTAAAACTCAATAGGATTACAAAGAAATCAGATCTTATGAAGTTCTTGAATTTTGATTTGAATCTTGAACTTCTTGAAACTTGAAAACGTAATCTTGACATGATTCTTTGTTGGAAAAACGTCCACAAAAGCTTGCGTCCTCCTTGCACGTTTATCCACATCATTCCCCCCCCCCCCCCCCCTCTGAGAAGGATTTGTCCTCAAATCAACACCTCCTTGGGCATCAACTTGGAACGTCTTGTGCATGAATCTTTCTTTCCTCATTTGTGACCAACCCAATCTCCAGGTTCAAAACCAGCCTGTGAAATCCTTTGTGAAGTGCTTTACGTGCTGTTCTGTTTTCCCCCCAATGTTGATCCGTTTTAAAATCAACGCACGTTTAACCTCACTTGTTGTTGCATAGAAATTGCTTTGTTTTCTCTTAGTTTTAACCTCCTTGGGCGTAGTTCTCTCCCCGTTTTCTTCCTCACCGGATTCGACATTACTTCCATTATGCATTTCCTCTCTCCTCTTCGCACTCGATTTTTGCAACATCAGTTGATCCTCTGATAAGAACCTCGCCAATATGCTGACGGAAACCCGTTATCAATAAAAAGACACCAAGACCGTTTCTACTTCAGATTCGGATGGAAATCACCGCGACCCGTTGCTTATATCGAAGCAAGAAACCTTGTATATCGAAGACGCCACAATCAAGGATGGAAGGCTTGACTGATAAGTCGGTTTTGAACTCCACAGAAGATTCCGATAAGTTCGAATAGTTCGTCAAAGAACCAAAGAAAGAATTTCACCTCTCTAGAAAAATGATTATCATCCCCTTCATTAACCTTAAAAAATGCCTATTTATAGGCCACATTACAATCAGAAAATACCAAGAAAATTCGTCCAAAAAAATCAGAGGAAATTGCCTAAAACTAGAAAAGGAAAGTTGACAAATTAAAATGTAGTAACTAACCCTAGTTCACCCTAAAATAAAAACCAACTAAAAAGGAATGTTTTAAAGGCTGATTATCAGCCAATTACATGTCCAAAACTTTAAGGGAAAGAGCAATAAAGTCATTTTTTGACAACTTGCACAAACAGATCAGCCACATGTGCCTACAATGGAAAAGTTTCCGAAAATTCTTCATTAGCCTAGATCATGCCAAATCCGTGGACTCTTCTAGAATCTGGATCAAATTGATGCACCTTTGAGGTTGACGTGATCCTTGGTCAATGGGCTTGCACAAATTGACTTGATTCCAAATTCATAAATCAGCCCATTTAATACTTCCTTGAATTTCTTAGCACGGGCTCTTGTAATTGGACCAACAGGAACTTGAATTGGGTCAGCCACCTCCATGCATTTGAGCTCTCCATGTCTCCATCATTCCCCTCCTCTTGAAAAGGATTTGTCCTCAAATCATCTCCTGCATCAAAGGGACTTAATCAGAAACATTGAAGGTAGCACTTACATTATACTCACCTGGCAGATCCAATTTGTAAGCATTGTCATTGATTCTTTTAACGACTTGAAATGGACCATCTCCTCGTGGTAGCAACTTTGACTTCCTTTGTTCCGGAAAACGCTCCTTTCTAAAGTGCAACCATACCCAATCTCCTGGTTCGAAAAATTAGCTTGTGTCGCCCCTTATTGGCTTGCTTTGCATATTGTTCCGTTCTTCGCTCAATGTTGAGTCTTGCTTTCTCATGAATCTGCTTAACAAGATCAGCCTTCCTTTTGCCATCTAAATTAACACGCTCAGAAACAGGTAATGGTGATAAGTCCAATGGAGACAATGGATTAAAACCATAAACAATCTCAAAAGGTGAATACATAGTAGCAGAATGGACAGAACGATTATATGCAAACTCAACATGCGGTAAACAGTCTTCCCATGTCTTAATGTTCTTACTAAGGATCGCCCTTAACAAAGTGGACAAAGTCCTATTTACTACCTCAGTTTGACCATCAGTTTGTGGGTGACAAGTAGTAGAAAACAACAATTTTGTACCTAACTTACCCCACAAAGTCTTCCAAAAGTAGCTCAAAAACTTAGTATCTCTATCCGAAACAATTGTTCTAGGCATTCCATGTATCCTCACAATCTCCCGAAAGAACAAAGTCAGCGACATGCGAAGCATCATCAGTTTTATGACAGGGAATATAAAATGTGCCATCTTAGAAAATCGATCTACAACCACAAACACACTATCCTTCCCTCGTTTGGTCCTAGGTAAACCTAACACAAAGTCCATTGAAATATCAGTCCAAGGCTCACTAGGAATTGGTAAAGGTGTGTACAAACCATGGGGTTGTGCTCTCGATTTAGCTTGCTTACACGTGACACACCTACATAAATCCTTGCAACATCTCTTTTCATATGTGGCCAAAAGAAGTGTTCCTGCAAAACAGCTAAAGTTTTAGCAATCCCAAAATGCCCCATCAATCCACCACCATGGGATTCCCTCACTAATAGATCTCTCAAAGAACAATTAGGCACACAAAGCTTATTCTCACGAAACAAAAATCCATCATGCCTATAAAATTTTCCCACTGCGGTTTTTCTCACAAGCTTGATATTCCTTACTAAAATCTTGGTCCAAAGTGTATAAATCCTTAATATGCTCAAAACCAAGTAGTTTAGCATCAAGAATGGAAAGTAATGCGTACCTGCGAGAAAGTGCATCCGCAACCACATTTTCCTTACCTTGCTTGTATCGAATGACGTAGGGAAATGTCTCGATGAATTCAACCCAGTGGGCATGCCTTTTGTTCAACTTTTGTTGCCCCTTCAAATGTTTCAATGACTCGTGATCAGTGTGAATCACGAATTCCTTGGGCCATAAGTAATGTTGCCAAGTCTTCAATGCTCGAACCAACGCGTACAACTCCTTGTCATAAGTTGGGTAATTTAGTGTTGCCCCACTCAATTTTTCGCTGAAATACGCGATTGGTCGTCCTCCTTGCATCAGCACGGCACCTATACCTACACCAGAAGCATCACATTCAATTTCAAATGTTTTAGAAAAATCTGGTAAAGCAAGTAAAGGAGCATGAGTAAGCTTATGCTTAATAAGCTGAAACGCCTTCTCTTGTTCTTCTCCCCACTTGAACCCAACGTTCTTTTTGATTACTTCTGTGAGCGGTGCAGCCAAAGTACTGAAATCCCTTACAAATCGCCGGTAAAAGCTGGCAAGTCCATGAAAACTCCTTACATCTCCAATGCTTGTGGGACTCGGCCACTCTTGGATTGCCCGAATCTTTTCCTCATCAACCTGTATACCTTGAGCACTAACAACAAAACCAAGAAAACACAAGCTTTTCCGTGCAAAAGGCACACTTCTTAACATTAGCATACAACTTTTCCTTCCGTAAAACATCTAAAAACAAGTTTCAAATGTTCAATATGATCATCCAAGTTGCTGCTATAGATCAGAATATCATCAAAATAAACTACAACAAACTTTCCGATTAAAAGCTCGCAAAAACATGGTTCATTAAACGCATAAATGTGTAGGTGCATTGGTTAAACCAAAAGGCATTACCAACCACTCATACAAACCTTGTTTTGTTTTGAAAGCCGTCTTCCACTCATCTCCTTTCTTTCATGCGAATTTGATGATACCACCTTTTCAGATCAATTTTAGAAAATACACAAGCACCATGCAATTCATCTAACATGTCATCAAGGCGAGGAATGGGATGTCGATACTTTACCGTGATGTTGTTGATGGCTCGACAATCAACGGCACATCCTCCAAGTCCATCCTTCTTAGGCACAAGTAAACCTGGTACGGCGCACGGGCTAATGCTTTCTCTCACGTATCCCTTCTCATTAACTCACTTACTTGTCGTTGGAGTTCCTTCGTCTCCTCGGGATTACTCCTATATGCTGGTCGGTTTGGAATGGCAACCCCGGGTACGAAGTCAATTTGATGCTCAATCCCGCGGATTGGAGGTAACCTTGCGGTGTTTCCTCGGGAAAGACATCCTCATAATCCTGCAAAAGAGGAACAATAGAACTATGCAAGGGAGAATCAAAATCATTAGTGTTTAACAATGCCTCCTTGTACACGAGTAAAATCATTGGCTGATTAGAACACAAAGCTCTCTTCACATCACTCATTCTTGCATAGAAATTCGTTTTTCTCTCAATTTTTACCTCAGTGGCCGAATCTTCTTTTTTATTGACCCTCTCATTTTTCTCTCCTTTACTCTCCTTTTTCTCGGCCTCTCTATTTTTTTTCCCTCTCTGGCCGAACTCTCTCTCCGCACTCCAAACTCGGTTGTTTTATCCTCTTTCGCTTTCTTTTTCTCATTCTCTCCTTTTTGTTCACTCTCCTTTGTAACCTCACTTGATCTTCGTGAACCTGTTTAGGTGTCATTGGTACAAGAGTGAACGTTCTTTGGTTGTGCACAACAGAATATTTATTGGTATAACCATCATGTTTGACTTGAATCAAACTGCCACGGTCGTCCTAAAACAAGTGCCCGGCTTGCATTGGAACTACATCGCACAAAACTTCGTCTTCATATCTACCAATGCGAAACGAAATTAGCGCTTGTTTGGTTACCTTTACCTCGCCACTATCATTTAACCACTGCAACTTGTATGGCCGAGGATGCTTGGTCGTTGGCAGCCCTAATTTATCAACCATAGTAGTGCTAGCAACATTCGTACAACTACCTCCATCAATTATCACACTACATACCTTATTCCGCACGTGGCACCTAGTGTGAAAAATGTTCTCACGTTGCTCTTCTTCGTCTTTGGCTTGCAAACTAAGGGCTCGTCGAGTAACCAACAACTCACCTTGGGCAGCAAATTCTTCTTCATCCACGTCCTCCAAAGGTGGCATGGAGTCCTTGTCCGATTCGTCGTCCGTAACAACCTCTCCGTCGTCCCGTAACACCATCACCCTTTTGTTCGGACATTGACTTGAAATATGACCCCTACCTTGACACTTGAAACATTTAATATCACGGTTTCGAGAAGTGGACAAATCATTTTTACCTTGGTTTGGAGGGCTAATAGTTGCTGGTTTTGGCTCGAATTTGGGCCTCGCAATCGACTTCTCTTCTTTCTTCCCATAATTCGGCTTCCATGTAGAATGCCCGAATTAATATTCGAACGTGAATTACCCTCCTCTTGAGCTGCCGTTCTACCGTGATAGCCATGTGCACCATGTCTTCTATCTCCAAGTAATGTTGCAATTCCACCCTATCTTGAATGTCCGCATTTAGCCCCTGCAAAAATCTCGCCATTGTTGCTTCTCGATCTTCTTCAACATTGGCTCGTATCATGGCTATTTCCATCTCTTGATAATACTCCTCCACGCTCCTATTTCCTTGCCTAAGTCCTTGCAACTTCTTGACAATTCCCGGTAGTAATGGCTGGGCACAAAACGTTTTCTCATCACCGTTTTCATCTCCTCCCAAGTCTCAATCGGGTGCTCTCGGTTCCGTCGCCTATTCATCACCAACTGATCCCA